>CATLJY010000300.1:0-37480 GCA_949987705.1 Thereva unica | reverse complement strand
TTTTCAATTTCAATGCTATCTGGAGCCCTTGTGACTAATAAAGGATCATTATTGAGCACTTTTCCAGGTATTCCGCGGATAATCCTGAAGTGAGGCGAAATCAAGCAAAGTAGTGCAAATTGCATATCAGTCTTTTCGTCAATATATCAGTCCATCGTCCATTGCACCCACATCGAGGCTTTAATTTTTAATCACACTTTTTCCGAAAGTCAATAACTGTCTGAAGCTTAGCGGTGACCATAATTGCTAGCAACGAAAGAAGTTTTTCAGCTTTAAGGCGTTTAAAGCATTGGCAAAGTAGTGCAACCGGAGAACAGCAGCTGAGAAATCGACGTAACGACTAAGAAAGTAATCAACAAATTTGCTGAAAAGCGTAGAAACATAGAACTTGATCATGTATGTCAATAGCGAACAAACTGAACTCCTCTAAAACACTTTTTCTAGTTTTATTCCTATTAAAAATTATATCAATTTTGAAAGATAATGTTTGGAGTTCAGGACTCGACTTATAACTATTTAAAGCCCCCTCCCCCCCCCCCCTGAAAATATTTCTTGCTACGCCACTGTGTATAGCTACTCTACCTCTACTTAGAATTAACCCAGAAACTTTATTTCTTTTAAGATAAAGTTTAAGTTTTTTAGAAAAAGACATAAAAGAGCCCTAAAAAGTCCTAAAGGAACTAACAATTAAAACTTCCTTCAATGTATCATCCCATTTCCATAATTTATCTTACAAATAAAATATCCTTCTAAATTCTCCTCGAATATAATAAAATGTTCAAGTTATGTATAGCTGATAAAAAATCACTTTCACCGATATAACCAAGCACTTCATTCAAGGATAAAAGGACGAAAATTTCATATGAACCAAAGCAAAAAAAAAACGAATTTAACGCCGCCATTTAAATAAATCTTTTACTCAATAAAAATGACCACAAAATTACCATAAAAAATTCCCCTTATTTTGCAGATTTATGCCTCCCGTTACACCATCAACATGGCGGACAACACGTTTAGCAGATCGTTTTTCAGCAGTATGTCCTCAAGCTGTGCCCGTGCCCCCCAGTGGACCGGAGGCCCTGCTCGAGATTCCTAGAGGTCGGCTGGCCCAATTAAGGCGCCTTTTACCACTTCTAACGAATCAATCTGAAGATTGCCTCTACTTAAACTTGTATGTGCCAAGGAGTGTGTATCCGACCTCCTCGTATTCAGGAACTTTTAGTGGTAAGTAATTCCGCAATTTTCATTAGAGCTAAAATCATGAAATAGGATTTACGGAATCACCTTTATTGGCACCTGAAGTTAATTATGTTAGGTGCAAAAGGTATCAAATATATAGTGAAATACCCTCGCCATTAGGCTGGATGGGGGGTGTAATGGCTTTTGGTGTATGCAGGGCCGATGGGGTGGGGGAAAAACAGGAGCATCACAATTGTTAATGAGTATTATACATATACATATGGGTCATTCCAGCCATAATCGGCCGGAAAATGCACGACCGCCCAGAAAATTAGTAAAAACATTTTTTTCATGTTTCTCGCGAAAAAAAAACATGTACAAAACAATGCGTAATTATCATACAAAAAAGTTAGAAAATAGTGGTTTTGTAGCCTGATATCCACTCTTCCAGAAAATTGTCATATTACAATGTTTGACCTTGAAGTTTTTTCAATTACAGCAAAAACAACAAAAAAAATCGGAAAAATTTCAAAAATTAATTTCTCAAAAACACCATCTTCGATTTGGCTGAAATTTTAACACAAAGTTCTTGAGTTTGCGAACTATCATCGTACAAATTTTCAGCGTGGGTTATTGAAACTATTTTAACATACTGACTTTTTAAATCAAAATTTTGTTTTTTTGTATGTAGTATGTTAAAATAGTTTCAATAACCCACGCTGGTGTTTTTGAGAAATTAATTTTTGAAATTTTTCCGATTTTTTTTGTTGTTTTTGCTGTCATTGAAAAAAGTTCAACGTCAAACATTGTAATATGACAATTTTCTGGAAGAGTGGATATCAGGCTACAAAACCACTATTTTCTAACTTTTTTGTATGATAATTACGCATTGTTTTGTACATGTTTTTTTATCGCGAGAAACATGAAAAAAATGTTTTTACTAATTTTCTGGGCGGTCGTGCATTTTCCGGCCGATTATGGCTGGAATGACCCATATATGGTTTTGTGGACCATTACTTTTTTTTTTGTTCTTAAAGAAGCAGCTGTAAAGGATTCTTGGTGGGTGTTTTAATGTATTTTATATTAATTAAGATCGACATTAATATTTTTTAAGGATTTAAGTTTTTATATAGTAAATTCAAAATTATATGGGTGATTGTCATGAAATGGGAGTTTTTGAGATTTGAACAAAAATTTGTGAACAAAAAAAAAGTGCTGAAAAAAAATTTTCTCATGTGTTTTCAACATTATTTTGAAGTACTTCCTGTATATTTCCACATAAATACACACGAGGTATAGACAGTGAGAAGTTTATATCGAAAAGCCGAAATTATATGGCTTCGGAGGCGACAATTACGGTAGCGACATTTCATCGAAAAATCCGTCGCTTTCATGATCAATGAGAGCAAACAATTTTTCCGAAAATTTACTTGCTCTACAAATGCAAACAAATATACCGAACCGAGTTAAAAGAGATTTGCAACACATATCACAACGAAAACACACATTTCGGAGGCGACAGTTTTTTTTTCTTCGATAATTTTCTTGAGGATTGCTCTCTTGTTTATAAATTGTTCACAGTCTAAACGTCCGGCGAATATAAACATTCATAAAGAAACTTGTGACGATTCGTTTTCACTATTTAGTGCCACTTGACAACCAATTTGTCGTTGCGTGTGCGCTATTCTTATAGTTTTTATTGAAATTTGCAACAAACAACAGTCAGAATGTAAACACTGACATCTAACTAAGCAGGTATCCGCCAGCGTAATACATACCGGTGATCAGTTTCGGAACACTGCTGCTATCGTTTGAGACCCTAGGCGCGCGGCAATAATGCACTGTTTTTCCGTAAACGTAGTGCCGTGACGTAAAAGCGGAAAATGGACAGGTTACGGAGGCGACATTTTCGGTGGTCGAAGGGCCGCCATTTTGTTCAAGAGTGCTTGCCGCGGGAGGCGATGAAGGAGAGAATGTTTTATTACTGGATGGAGATTTTCACCCCAGAAAAAATTTGTTTGAGGCGTTGTAGCTAGAGAACAACGGCCAGCCAGCCACTACCCCCATTTCATGACAATCACCCATATAGTAAATTTCAGTTTTTTTTTAAGTCTCACGAGGTACATATATGCCTTAAAGAGCTTGATGTCAACAAATCAATTGGATCTGCCAATGTACCCATCATCCTAAAGATCTGCACCTTACCTTTAACTAAATCTCTAAAAAAACTTTACTCTATCGGACCTCTCTGAAATTTATCCAGGCTTTTCGAAATTTTCTCATTTTCTACCCATTCGGAAAAAAGTACCTACTCAATAAAGGTCGATCCACACATATCCGTGACGTGACGGCGGATTCAGTGCAATACGGGAATCATCAGTGAAAAAAAATGTCGGCACGGTGTAATTCGAGAAAATTTAAAAAATAAGCTACACGTTTCTACACATCCGATGCAGTAGGGCACTAACGTTATCAGTAGTCTTCAGGCATCCGAGAAAAACTAAAAAAATACGTTCACACCGATATTTTTAAATTTATCCTGGACGGGGAAAAAATGTTTTTTTTTTTTAAATTCAACGGAAAATCCTGTTTATAAAAAGTAAAAAAATAAAAATTGTCAGGCTGCTAGAATTAGTAAAATTTACTTTCGTAGTCCACCATTCCTCTATATAAAGTTGCGAGCTCTCCTTCCACTTTCCGAAGATTACACTTGGAAAAAACCCACTCTGTTTTTTTTTTGTTTGCAGCAAAATACTCCACGCGAAATTCCATGATACACTTGAGATCACTGACCAAATTTCAAAGCTAGAGTCATAGATGCTATTGAACATTGAGGAAGGATGCGGGACAGACAGTGCTGTGTGAATATCAGTGAAAAATTCATCACGGAAGCCACTGACACGTCACGGATAAGTGTTGATCGACCTTAAAGCCCTGTTTGAGGGTACCTGGAGTTTAACTAAATCCTAAATGACAACCAGTACGGCTTCAGACCAAATAGAGGTCTTTGGTGAGTACGGGTTGGTTGTTTTGGATATATCTAGGGCCTTTAGTAGAGTTTGGACCCTGTTCTGTTAGCCGCACACAAACAAGGCTGTTCATATGAAATGTAAATATATATTATGTTAGAGCTATTAAGAGCTTACAACGCTATAAACTCTAGTTTTTAAACACCACCCGACTAGCATTTAAGAAGGGTAGCGCTGTTAAATGTGCTCCCAAGAGAGAATTACTGATTGCCTTGTATCTCGTTTCGAGCGATTGCCTTGTATCTCGTTTATGACTAGATTCAACCTAGATTCAACCCAGTCATAAACGGGGGTCGAGTTGAATCTGGGTCCACTCCACCCAACTCTGCTCTACTACCTGGATCGAGTTGATATTTCGCCTCATATACGCTGGTTGAGTTGTAATTGGGTTGAAATGACATTTGTTTCGTTTGTTTACCGTCCGTGAAGTCTGCCTTCGGAGTTAGTTGTGTTTCGGTGTTTTTGCTTACACAGGAAATATTTTGTTCTGAGTTTTTACGTATCTATAAATGAGAATTTCACGCAAAAATTTGACGTTATGTGTTGATTTCAGTTCAACTCTATTTGAACCCAAAGTGAACTCAACTCGACATTATATACGATGATCGAAATTTCAACTCATCCTCGACTCAACTTTTCTACCTAGTCATAAACGGGTATCTATTAAAATCAGATAAATTTCTAATTCCTAGCCGTGATGGCCCATTATACACGATGAAACACAAAACAAAAAGTTTCCTGCAAGCTTGGGGGAGGAGTGAGAGAAGGTTTGAGGGTACATGAAACAATGCCATGAAACTTTTGAAGCAACTTTGCAGGAAAGAGTTTAACAGGTTCAGGTTTGTTGTTGTTGTTCCTCTGATTTCTCGGTTTGGTTACTTCATTCAGAGGAATTAAAAACAAAAATAGCCACTCGAATTCTCAAAACAAAACGATGGGTGTATGGGGCAAAGGGGTGGGTACATATACGAAAAGTACAAATGAGAAATGAGCAATAAATTATTATTATTATTATTTGCTGCAAGAGTTTACCGGTGCAGATATCGATGAAATTTTTGACGAAACCACAATCAATCAGCAAATGCAGGAAACTTTGTTTCGTTTCGTGTTTCATCGTGTAAAATGGACCTATCTGTGTGATTTTTGGTTTTCGACATGGAACGATAGTTCATTATTATGAAACTGGCTTATAAATTTATATGTACATATGCTGAAATGAAATCTTGTAATTGTCTTGTCGAAGGTCAGCTACACCCCTGCCACTCGGACGCCAGTCGCCATAGCTGTCCTCTCCACAACCACTCTACCAGAAATTACTATGAGCTCACTATCATAGACCTGATGTCAGATGTGCCACAGATTAGATGCCCCCCCTGGGCAATAACACGCCTTGGGCGGCTTGCTCGACGAATGGGGGTTCATGCTTAGCCAGGGGGGATCTTGACGGTAATTACCACAAATCCTGGATCTAAAGTCGCGTGCATCGCACAAATATGCATCTTCGACCACCAAACAAACCTTGTCCCAGGGGTGGTCCAGTTCGGGAGGTCAGCGAGGAACCAGGGTACTAATAACAGAAATTCAGGGAGAGAAGGAAAGATAAATTACTGTCGCCATTTCTGCGCCATCCAAATGAGGCCTTCGCTCTTCATACTAGATATACCTGTATGGTCCATGAGCAACAAGATCATCCACGCTGGGAACATAAAAACATCATATATATATGCTCAAACAAATTATTTTAATCAATCATTAAAACTACTCAACAATGGTAATCATATCACCCACAAGTTAATTAGTGTTGGGGACAATCGTTGGGGTTTGTGTTTGTTTTGTTGTTTTTTCTTCATACATCAACACTCAATAACTAAAAAATTAACAAAAAAAAAACTGCCCTGGTACCAAAACGTTTTCCTTTGTATACACTCACACAGTAACCAATTATTATAGAGTAATTTACAACTTCGGCCTGATTGTGCTCATACGATTACTTTCGCCGCGGGAACACCCATGACAATGGTCTTAGTTTTGCAGTTATGGTTAGACTGAACCTATCGAGTCACTCTACGAGGTGAGAGAGATGCTACCCTTTGGTTCTACCGGCGATGAGTAGATTCAAGTCCAATTCGAGGTCTCTCAGAACAAGGTTTATGGACTTTTAAAAAATTTTGGGCTACATTCCGTAAGTCGAATGGCGTTTCTTACATCACACCCATCACGGTACTCCGTCGAAGTTGGCTCACCTCTCGGTAACTCGGACCATTGCCTAGTCAGCGCTAATTTCCCATACTCATCTTCTACCCCTACTAACACAGTTCCTAAAAAAACTGTTTGGCACTATGGGAAAGCCAACTGGTTGGGGCTAATTCGCTTTTTTCAAGCCACTGACTGGGATCTATGTTTCCGGGATGCCAGTGCGAGCTATGCCGCTCTATGTATAGCCAAAATTATACGGGCTGGAATGCGCTTATTCATTCCTCATTCTACCAAATCTATAAAGCCAAGGCCGAATAGATGGTTTAATGGGGAATGCATGGACGCAATTAAAGCTAAAGAAGCCGCTTATAGAGCGTACAGACACTCCCCAAGTGAGTCCCTTCGTCGTGAGTATATCAAATTAAGAAATTCCTGTAATTCCACCATCAGGAAGGTAAAATCGTCATTTGACGACAAATTAAGAAACAAGATTCTCAACGCAAATGCAGGCAGCAAAAACTTCTGGGCCTTGGTAACTTCCATCAAGAAGAATTTTACCTCTTCCTCAACCCCTCCATTCATCAATGGAAAGGAGGTGATAACAGAAAGCAAATCCTAGGCCGATTTATTGGCATCTCTGTTCGCCTCAAATTCTTCTCTGCCCGAATCTGATACGTCACCACCGGTCCTCGATCGCATCGCCCATTCAATGGGCGGGATTTTCTTCAGGACCCGTGAGGTGTATAAATGTCTCAAGGAGCTTGACGTCAACAAATCCACTGGCCCCGATAATACTCCCCCTATGGTACTCAATAAATGTGCCACACCTTTGGCTAAACCTCTGCGCAAACTTTTTGCCTTATCATATTTCTCCGGAGTTTATCCAAACTTATGGAAACTAGCTCATGTTCAGCCCATTCCGAAAAAAGGTGATGCCAGCGACCCTTTAAACTACCGCCCAATAGCAATAACTTCTGTTCTCTCCAAAATCATGGAGACAATAATTAATAGAAAGCTGATGCAATATTTAGAATCTAACCAAATCATACACGACAGGCAGTACGGCTTTAAACCGAAAAGATCTACTGGCTACCTTCTTGTGTGTTTGATCGAGCATCTACACCGAAGCATCCATAGTTCCGGTGAGTCTGGTCTGGTTGCTCTTGATATTTTCAAGGCTTTTGACAGAGTATGGCATCCCGCTCTGCTGTCTAAACTCCAAGCTATTGGTATCGACTCAGTTCTTATGAACTGGATTGAGAGCTTTCTTTCCAGCCGTTCAATCAAGGTAGTATTGGATGGCGTCGAATCCAACCCACACTCCATCTCGGCCGGCGTTCCCCAAGGATCAATCCTCTCACCTGCTCTCTTTCTAATATTTATTAACGATCTACTCTCAATCCCCTCCAACCCACTCCACAGTACTCTGCGTTACTCTTACGCCAACGCTAGACAAGCAAGTGCCAGACCTTGTCTCTTAGACCGCGAACTCATGCCCAGCTCTCTTAACGCGGACATCGAGCCCATTCTTGACTGGGGCCGCAAGAATCGGGTCGAATTTAATGCATCAAAAACAAAGTACTGCCTTATCTCCACCAAAACCTGTACCGACTTTCCCTCTATTTTAGTGGACAAGGATAACCTAACACCTGACCCATCTCTTAACATCCTGGGAATGACTCTATCTAATGATATGCAATGGAATGGTCACATATTCCAAATTGCCAAACAAGCGTATCAATGCCTCGGATTCCTTAAGAGATGCAAGTTCCTCCTTCAGGCAGCTGCTCTAGCCACAATCTACAAGTCCTACATTCGACCCCACCTTTAATACAACTCGTATATCTGGGCGGGCGCTCCTAAAACCACCTTGGCTTGGCTGGACAAGGTGCAAAATCGCGCCATCAAACTCATTGGTGATAGCACTCTTTGCTCCTCCATCGAACCTTTAAGCCACCGTAGGAATGTAGCTGCACTCAGCAAGTTTTATCGCTATTATTACAGCGATTGCTCCACTGAAATAAAGAACCTCCTGCCTACACGGCAACTTTTTTTCCGCAACACAAGACTAGCCAACTCAGCTCACCCCTTCACCCTGCAGCCCTCCCCTTCACGCACATTACGGTTTAGCTGTTCGTTTATAAATAGAACAACTCGGTTGTGGAACTCTCTTCCGCAGTCGGTGTTTCCGAGCTCATATAACATCTCTGAGTTCAAACGCAAGGTTCATCGACACCTACTCATGCACCCTCCAGACCCCTAACCTATCCTTTCTATTCTATCCTTCACATCAAGCTTACTAGAGGTTCCGCCAAAAGAGTTGATGCCGAGAAAGTCGCGTTTTCCATGCGCAGTGAGAATGTCACGTCCCCACCACGGAATTACAATATAAGCGATACACTGTTAAAAGAAGTATCGAACAATTATAACCGAAAATTGATGAAAAGTTAGTTATTTTTGTCATGGAAAAAATTACATGAAAAAAAAAGATTTTATACTTAGAAAATATTTATAACACAAAAGAAAAATTATACCTCGAGGTTTTTAGTAGAGCATTTTCTGGCGAAAAATTTGATATGATAATTGTTTAACAGCAGATTTACCGAACCGGAGTTTTGAGGAATATTTTAAGAAATAAAATATGTGAGTTATGTGTTGATAATTTTTTTTTTTTTTAATTAAATAAATAATGAAATTTTTTTAATATTAAATGATTTTTCTAAAGTATATTTTTTTAAAAGGATATATTTATAATATAATATTTTATAATTTCAAATCGAACTCATTTCCGCACCACCCATGAGGTAGAGTTTTGGTGCGTTTTTTTACGTGGCATCCCCTGTAGGCCCACTCCACCGGTCGTTGGTTGTATATTTATTATGATAGAAATATTATTATGATTTATTACAAACTTACACTTTATGAATATATTAATCCTTAGAAGAAGGTCCAGCAGTATCATCCTCGCTGCTAGAAAGGTCATATTCTAGGCTTGAATCATCACTTCGCGATATAATTAAACGCGTTTCCGTCAAGCGATCCCATACTTCTTCGGCACCCACGTATTCATTTTCTATATTAATTGCACGTTCACACACATTCTTCCATTCACTTGGGGACACTTTTGAGAATTCTTCTTCCGCAATATTTGTTACGTCCTTCAATTTAAATGTAGTGTTTCTTGCAGCAACTCTGTTTTTTACAATACCCCAAATATTTTCAATTGGGTTCAGTTGCGGATGGTACGGGGGTAATCGGAGAACTTCATGTCCATAACTTCTAATTACACCATCTATTTCAAATGCAGGTTTCGGTCCGGCGATTTCTTGCAAGTTGTCAATTGACAATTTTTTGTATGTGTGTATCTTGAAAAGCGGCATACACATAGACAATCGACATTTATGTTATCTTCCTCTTGATTTGCAAGAAATTACCCAAAAGTCGTTTCTTTACTTTCTGGATTTTTGACAAAATTATCCCCACCATTTAAGTAAGTTTTTGCCCAACAAATGTTTGCAGGTAAGGCAAAGTACAGGAACAAAGCTATACATTGCACCATGACTCGAACGACATGACGGACTAGTAGTACAAAGGGTGACTCCTAAGCTTCATCGTATTAAAAAAAAAAGTCGAATGGCGTACCACATGGCGTACAAGGTTAGAACTGCCACATGAAAAAAAAACGAATTACCAGCAAATCATGCGACAATTTAAAGATCACCATTTGAATTGTGACTTGTAGATGGCGGGAGCCAAGGGGAACAAAAAACCCAAATTTGAATACGACATACAAACTAAATATTGTAAACTTCCTTAGCTTAGTACACACATACACATCAACTCATTTCTCAAAAAATTGGGGTCATGCAAAAACCTGCCGCATTTGAATAAAAAAAAAAAGGAAAACTGAAAAAGCCTTCCTGTATCTATTTTAACACTCAAAAAGTTCAAGTGCGTTCTCGACTCGCTTTACATAAAGTCCCTATGCTTTTTCGTGTTTTTCCTTTTTTTTTATGTAAATATGAAGGATTTTTTTGCCCCCCGAACATAACCAACATACAGGTAATTGCTCAACCATAGAGAAACATACTTTTTTGCTTTTATTCGATGGGGCCACCATAACTTGATGGAAAAAGGCTTTTAACTTAATGATATACTGGCGTAGGGTGCATGGCGCGAGCGATGATGGCGGTGACGTGGCGGTGGCGGCGGCGGCGGCTCCACATTTTAATAACGCAATTTTAAAAGCTCTAAAAATATTCGTGTGGCTGTGTGTACCTTGAACTTGTGCATGATTAAATAAGGGCAAAAAATAATGCTGACAGATGTGCGAAGTTATTAAAAAAACTGCCTGTCAAGAGTCCCCCGTAATTTGAGCCCCGGAGTATGGGGGGGCACAAGAAACCGGGGCAACAGCTGGGGCTCCTGATAAAATGTCTTCCCCAGATAAAACCCTGGCAAAGAGTTGCCACCCCCGCTCCAGCAGTTGATCTGATCAAAATTGATTTCCCCCATTTGCAATGTCCTTAATGGGAGTGACTAATTAATGAATATTCAGGATAGGGATGCTAACCTTAAGGAATTTCGCATCCCTACGTATCCCTGCGTATATCCCTGTTGCTGGCGCTCTACATGCCTTCGTGATTATTTTCTAATTTGCTATTAATCTTAAATAGTTTAATGTGTATAAGTGCCTGACGTGTAGGTTTATGACATCAATTTTATAATCCTTAATTTATACATTGCCACGGCAGGAGAGAGAGATTTATTGTTTGTAAATTAGGTGTAGGCTTTTGCTGATATTATTGATTACTTCGAGAGGGCCATTACTGAAATAGCAGCAGCAGCAGCATCTTCAACTCGCCCGAAGATGTAATACAATTCCACTTTGCTGTGTGGAAGTTATTTCAGGACTTCAACTTTAGTCACTTAAAATGCCTGGGATTTTCCGTTAATAGAGCTTTATTGACAAGGCATTGACGACATTGTAGGACGTGCTCCTTGTATTCTGGGAATTCTCGAGAATCCAGTGACTATATTGAAATATCGGAGAATCGTTCGTCTATGGGAATAACTATTTTAAGTTTATAACATGATTAAATATGGCTTCTGTTGTTGACAAGTTGTACGAAAGTGGATTGAGTTTTCCTGGGGGTTATTCACTATCCTGGAAATATTATTTTAGGTTCAATTTAATTCGTGTATGTGTGTAGATGTGGTAGTTGTTATATTTTGGAAATAAAAGACCGTTTCTTAATACCATTAAAACTTTAATAATTCCCCATCTTAACTTAGTACATCGTGTAATGCTAACTGACTCCTACCCTTTGTGTTACCAGTCTGTCATGTCGTTCAGATTATGGTGCAATGTCTAAAGCAAGCTTGGTTTGAAAGATAGAAAAGCAAATGATAGATCAGGGGGATCTGGGGGTTAGGGTTGGAGCAGGTGGGGATGAACCTTAAGTTTGAACTCTTGGGTGTTGTATGAGTTCGAGAAACCTCACTGTGGCAGATTATTCCACAGCCATGTTGTTCTATTCATAAACGAAGTTCTAGAACATATGCGCGAATTGGGGGGGGGGGGGGCTGTAGGATATGGGGGTGAGCTGAGCGAGCTAGTCTTATTTTTTTTTTTTTTTTATGTGATAGTCTAAGCTTAGGTGTCATCCTTTGTACTACTAGTCCGTCAGGTCGTACACGTCATGGTTCAATGTCTAGTAGTAAGCTTAGCTCGAAGGATAGAGAGAAAGATAGGATAGATTAGGGGGAGTCGGGTGGGTGTTGGAGGAGATGGTGGTGAACCTTGCGCTTGAACTCTTGGGTGTTGTATGAGTTCGGGAATATTGACTGAGGTAAGTTGTTCCACAGTCGCGTTGTTCTTGTTATAAACGAATTTCTAAATCGGAGTGTGCGCGAAGATAAGGGCTGTAGACTATAAGGGTGAGCCGAGCGGGCAAGTCTAGTGTTGCGGGAGAAAAGTTGCCGTGGAGGCATGAGGTTACTTATTTCAGAAGAGCAATCGTTGTGGTAAAATCGGTAAAATTTTGCAAGGGCTGCTACATTCCTACGGTGGCTTAATGAGTCAATTGAGGAGCAAATGGCGCTATCGCCAATAAGTTTGAGAGCGCGACTTTGTACCTTGTCCAGCCAGGCTAAGGTGGTTCTCGGGGCCCCAGCCCAAATATGCGAGTTGTATTCGAGGCGGGGACGAATGTAGGACTTGTATATTGTAGCCCTGGCCGACGGCTGAAGTAGAAATTTGCATCTTTTCAGGAATCCCAGGCATTGCGATGCTTGTTTAGCGATTTGGAATATGTGGTTATTCCACCGTAGATCTTCGGATAGTGTTATGCCTAGGATGTTTAAAGACGGTTCTGCCGTTAGGTTTTTATTGTCCACTGAAATAGAAGGAGGGTCGGTGGAGGTTTTATTAGAGATGAGACAGTACTTCGTTTTGGATGCATTGAATTCGACACGGTTCTTGCGGCCCCATTCAAGAATTCGTTCGATGTCCCTGTTGATTGAGATGGACATGAGATTGCGATAATGTAGACAAGGTCTGGCGCGTGCTTGTCCTACAGTATCGAAGCAATAGGAGTACCGTAGTGTACTGTCGTCGGCAAAGCAGTGGAGTGGGTTGGAAGGGATTGAGAGCAGGTCGTTTATAAAAATTAGGAAGAGAGCTGGTGATAGAATTGAGCCCTGGGGAACACCTGCGGAGATGGTGTGGGGGTCGGATTCGACGCCATCCAATACTACCTTGATTGAACGGCTAGAAAGGAAGCTCTTAATCCAGTTCCTTAGAACGAAGTCAATACCAATAGCCTGGAGTTTGGTTAACAGAGCGGGGTGCCACACTCTGTCAAAAGCCTTGGAGATATCTAAAGCAACCAGGCCAGATTCACCAAATCGGTGTATACTTTGGTTGAGGTGTTCCGTTAGGCAAACAAGGAGGTCGCCAGTAGATCTTTTTGGTCTAAAGCCGTACTGTTTGTCATTTAATATTTTGTGGTGTTCAAGATATCTCAAAAGCCTCTTGTTTATTATTGTCTCCATCAATTTGGAGAGAATAGAAGTAATTGCTATTGGGCGGTAGTTAGCGGGGTCACTAGCGTCACCTTTTTTTGGTATGGGCTGAACATGGGCCAGTTTCCAGGAGTCGGGATAGACTCCGGAGAAGTAGGATAGGGCGAAAAGTTTGCGCAGAGGTTTAGCCAAAGGTGAGGCACATTTTTTAAGAACCATAGGGGGAATATTGTCTGGGCCAGTGGATTTATTGGAGTCAAGCTCTTTGAGACACCTATACACTTCATGTTGTGTATGTAGTTTGATACATATACAACAACTTTCCTCCTTTTAGTTGCGACATCTAGGAATAGGTTATTCTCTAAAACTTCAACCAATCTGAAGGAACTAAAAATTCATTGGACTTAACTCTCCATTACCAGGCAGAGGAACATAGTCGTAAAGAGTCCTGGATGGTTTACCCAAGGCAATAGGAAATTCGACACTTCATTAGACTCCATTATTCTGTCTTCTGTTTTCTTTACATTGTAAATTTTCTTTCTCCACAAACTCTAATAACTTAAAGGACGAATGTTCCTTTTCTAACAAATGACTTACTCTAAACTGATTCTCATGAACATAACGTACTTTGGTTCTAGCTGGGGGTCCAAGCAGGACGACCCCGAAACGGATGCGCTGCTGTCGGTTCCGCTGGGTCTCGACGTCTATTCACGATTCGTTTACATTCTTGCCGACTTTTGGCGACGTCTCGAGCCTCGGTAATTGATAATCGTTGATTCTTTAGGTCGCCTTCGATATTCTTTACACAGGTTTTCTTCGGTGCCGATCGCTGAATTGTCCAATCTGCGAGACGATCTCACCAAAGAAGCCTAAGTGGCAAACGGTTATCATCCATTCGGCAAATATGTCCAAACCACCGTAGCCGACGTTTTTGTATTTCTTCTTCGATCAGTGTCTGCTGATCACATCGATCACAACTATCATTTCGAAGGCGATCGGGGAATGAGACACCGAGAATGAGACAGAAGCATCGCATTTGGAAGACCAAGACCTTCTTGGCGTCCGGCTTGAGCAGTCTCCACGTTTCCGATAAATAAAGAAGAATTGGAAGGATCAACGTTCGGTAAAGGCGTACTTTCGTTTTGATGGTAGTATTTGTTCGTTTCCATATGAACTGTAGATAGTAAGCAGATGCCTCTCCAGTTGTCGCATATTGTTAGGTCCCCCTTTTTTGGTATTTTGACTATGATACCTTCCGTCCAATCCTCCGGAAAGGTACAGGTGTTCCATGCTATTTGCAGGATTGGCTGAAGCGCATCTGCTATGAGGCTTGAATCGGCTTTCAACAATTCTGGCGGGATGCCATCTTTTCCTGCTGCTTTACCATTGGCCATCGCATGAATTGCGGTTACTATTTCCGTCTTGGATGGGGCCCGGGTGGTGATTCTTATTGGCTGTGCATTGTTGCTGGTTTCCTGAGGTTCCTGTGTAAGTGTACCATCTTTGGAGTTGCTCCTCGTCGCTGCACAGCAGCCTTCCATCCGCACTCTTAACGGCATGCTTTCTAGTGGAGTGCTTTCCCGTGAGCTATTTAGTAATTTGGTACAGCACCTTACTGTTGCCTGTGTTTGCCGCATTTTCCGCTTTTTCTGCGAGCTCATTTATCTGCTGCCTTTTATCACGCCGGACACTTCTCTTTACCTCCCGGTGTAATTGGGAGTATTCCCGTTCCAGTTGGTGACGTCTTTCAGGGTCGTTTGTAGAGTTTACGTTATTTTTGAGGGCCCTTCTGCGTTCTATTTTTTGCCAGGTTGTGTCCGAGATCCAGTGTTGCTGGTTTTTTTGGACATAGCCGATGCTCGTTTCCGCAGCCGTCAATATTGCGCCCTTTGTCCTACTCCACAGCTCTTCAATATTTGTGTCGTCAGAAACGTTGTGCTGGTTTAATATTTGCTGTAGGTTTCCAGCAAATTCCCGCTTTTTAACGCTCTCCCGCAGAAGATCTACGTTGAACCGTCTACGGTTTATAGCATCGTGTTGTACGTTTGTGATTGCGGTGATTTTAAGGCGAATAGTTGCTACTACCAAATGGTGGTCGCTTCCAGTGTCTGCTCCCCTGAAACTCCTGACATCCTCATGGATAGTTCTCCATCTGCGGCTGACGGCCACATGATCTATCTGATTTCTCGTTCTACCATCGGGCGATACCCAGGTCTCTTTGTGTATCTTCTTGTGACAAAAGTAAGTTCCACCTACCATGAGTTGGTGGGAGCTACAGAAGTCAACGAAAAGCTGACCATTGCTATTGGTAACTTGGCTTAGACCTTGATTTCCAATTGTTTGTTCAAGGCCGGTGTTGTCACGGCCGATCTGTGCGTTTAAGTCACCCATTAATACAATGATGTCTCCCCTTGGAATAGAGCGAAAAACCTCATTCAGCCGCAAATATAACTCGTCTTTGATGTCATCTTCAGCATCTTCAGTTGGAGCATAGCATTGGACTACCGTAGTACTTCTTAGTCTGGTACGCAGGCGCACGGTAATAATCCTCTCAGAAATTGGTGACCAGCTAATGAGGCTGGACCTGGCTTCTTTGGTGAGTATTACACCAACGCCACTCCTACGGCTTTCAGTTTCGTTTCTCCCAGAATATAAAAAAAGGACTCAACGTTTGGGCAGATATGCTCGCCCGCATCGGGCCATCTGGTCTCGCTAAGTCCCATGATCTTGATTTTATATCGATTCATCTCGTTGAGGACTTCATCCAGCCGTCCCTCAGCCAGCAGTGTTCTCACATTCCATGATCCGATTCGTGTCCTTGTTCGAAAAGCCAAGGTCGTCGTCGTGCATCTCGTTCCGAGGAATTTTTTGGCGATTTGTAGCAATGGTATTTTTATGGGAGCAGGTTGCTAACCCTCAGCCCAACCGACTTAAAACTCTGTTTTGTGGCGCAGAGAGCTCGCCATTCGCCCGTCTCCCGTTAGCTCCTTCCGAAGAAGTACCCCAGGGAGCACCACGCGGAGGTGAGATTAGGACTTGCTAACAGGTCTGCTAGGTGTTCGTCTGCAGTGACTTTTCTCGGGTTTTGGCAGAGGTGGCAAATCTTTCTTCTTCCATCAATGATCCCAAATATTTGAACGTCGGAACCCGTTCGATTTGGGCTCCATCGAGGTGAACACTGGCGCTCGATCCGTCCGTTTTGAGCACTTTGGCCTTTTCCGCATTGATTTTTAACCTGTTTAACTGGCCGATGCGGGAAATGTCGTATAAGATGTCCGTTGCCTCAGCATCCGTATCGGCGAACACGGCGCTATCGTCGGCGAACATTAAGTCGATTACGAAGTTTTCGTCGTATCGTACTCCGAGTCGTCCATCGAATGCTTCACGCATAATCATGTCGATCACAACGTTGAAGAGAAGTGGCAAAGCGACGTCTCCCTGTGGGACACCCGTTTGAATCGAGAACTCCTCGGATAAGTCGGTTCGAATACGAACGCTGCTGATTGAGCCATCGTACGACGCTTGGAGAAGTTGGATGATTTTCAATGGCACATGTTCGGTTTCCAAGGCTCTCCACAAGCTGTTCCAATCGATGCAATCGAAAACGGATTTTGAGTCGATTTAAACGACGACAGTTCGTTTGCCGCAACGAATTCTTTCTTCTATTAGCTGAAGGAGAGCGAATATTTGATCAATGCATCCTCGTTGTGTTCTATATCCAGCTTGGTCTTTCGGGCTCGTTTGCTCTCGATATTTCTGTAGCCTCGATTGTCTGTTTTTCGTAATAAATCTATCCGTTAAGGCTTCATCAAGCGCCTTCAATTTACATTTTTTTAAAAGGGCACTGGTAATTTCCTTTTCGTTTGACATACTTGAAGCGTTTATACTTGTTAAAAAATCTCTAAATTCACATGTTTGCGGCAATATTTTTTAACCTCTCAATATACTCTGGGTTTCCTGTACTGCTTTATAAAAACCTGCCTTTCTGCTCTTTCACTTTTTTTTTTAAATGTTCTTGTAGTATTGAAATCAAGGTTTAAAATGGATTTAAACTTGGGTTTTCTGACACCGTTAATGGCATTAACAGCTCATAAATTTCGGGACCAGCATAGATGAAATACAAATAACGAAAAGAACTTACTAAGATGAAGTAGCTGCAAAAACTCCAGATTATCCTTGATTAAAAATTCTATCAAGTCTTTTTTTATCATCCGAAAATTTGCATCCTTCCAAGTCCTCTCGAGTAGAAATCTTTTCAAAGTAGTTTTTTGGAAGTCAAACAATTCAAACAATCAAAGGAATTTAGCAAAGACTGAAAAGAAGTAAGTCAGAGGGTTGTGCGAATGACTCGAGTATAGCAGTACATCAAAGCCCAACTCTAGCAATTTTTGTGGACTTTTGGAACTGGCATTATCCTAGTGGAACTTGATTTCCTTCTTATAAGTCAAATTCCAATGTTGTTCTTGAATCGTGTTCTTTAATTCATTCAGCTGAGAGTAGTTCTTTACTGAATTTAAAAACTGGTTGTTTGGAATTAGGTCATAATCTTCTTAAATTCACCAGACACACAGAGCATGACTTTATTTATAATGAAAAAGGACTACGAGGGTAGGTGATGGAGAGTCAAATCACTAACGCAAGACCTTTTTTAGTCAACACTGTTTTAAACATGTTAATATAAACATTTTCACGCTGTCTTTATGCTTAAGCCGTGGGCAATAGGTGAATATTTACAAAAATTATCTCAGAAATTATGATGAACCCTGGAATGGTACTGTACTCGCCCTAGGGGTGGGCAGCCCGGTAATTTGCTCGAGGCGCAAAGATTTGAGGGTTGGGTTTTGGGTGCAAGTGTGAGAAAAATATTGATGTGTTAATAAATTTATATTTAATTCAAAACTTCACATATACATATATGTTTTCGTTCGTTAAAAATTTACAGTGTATAACGTATTTATACTTCCGAGAACCGGCTCATCATACCTAGTAGGCGTCCAGGTTTTCTATCCGTACATGAATACTGGTTTCATTAAGGGTTGATTAGTTGTTACTGAGAATCAGTGGCGGTTCCTCTTTGGAAGCAAAGGAAGCACTGCTTCCATTGACCAAATAGGCAACTTCATAAAAATAAATTTATATAAATAATAATAAATTTAAATTTATATCAAGATTAATCACAAAAATCTTAACATATTTCCTCCTCTGGAAACACTAAAGCTGGAGATATTACAGCTTCCCATTGCTGTATTAGAGCGCGAGCATCAAAGTCTAGTAATAACAAGTCTTTCATCTTCATACAAAATATTCCCCCCGTTAGTTGTGTGCGTGCATATATGAATATCACTGCTGAGCAAAATTCAACGCATACTTCGTGAGCTCGACGAGACAAAGCCAGATTCTCCCTCTTCGATCATGTATGTAGAACAGAAAAGGAAAGACAATCGAATCAGCTGTTTTATTTCATGAATCAAAACAAACGAGCAAATATGCACCAATACATCCCTAGTTTATCCCCATAAAAACTTATAAAAGTTTCCGCTGTTTAGTTGTGTGCAAACGCGTATAAAAATGTTGCATTTTCTCTCTGATAGCCTGACATGGTCATTTGAAGAACTTGTGCATATAGCTGTTCGCCTTTCACTGATTAACCATATGAAGATGAAAGACTTGTTAATTTCTAGACTTTGGCGAGCATGAGCGACGAGCGGCAGAGTGACAATACTAAATTACCTCTCTCCGCTTATTCAAATTTTCCTGGCGCCGCTCTTATTGTGGCCGAACCCTTAGGCTGGTCGTCCACTGGAAGCGTATTCGAGCGGCTACGCGCTTCGGCTACATGAGCGGCTACGCGCGGCTATGCGCGACAGATCCAACATAAAGAAGTTCATACAAACATCGTCCACTGCAAGCGGCTTCGAGCGGGCGGCTATAGGCGTATACGAGCGTGCCGCGCGAATCCAAATTATTTTGGATTGGTCGCGCGTAGCCGCTCGAATCAGGAAATAATTTTCTCCAAAGCAGACTAGAGTTGAAGGACATTTAAGATTTAGGGAGAGTTCTAATAACACATATCATGAAAATTTCAATACATTATTTTAGGATTGTTTTAAATTTATTTGAATACAATATAAGATATCTTAATGTAAGTCAATTAGATCGAACTGGAAGTTTGATCTTATTATAGGAAATTCATTGATTCTTATTAGTAGCAAAAATTGTGTTTGGTATTTTATTGAAATGCGGGTGTTTATTTGTAGTTGCATTTAAGGGTACTCCATGTTTTGACGTTTTCATTATATTTTAGGCCAATGAACCAAATGAACCGAATGAACGGATCTTTTGAATGTTTTTTTTTTAGTGAACGGCACTGAAAAGAGCCATTTTGCCCCCCACTACTAAACATCTTCTGAGATATGAATGTTGCAGCTAGTTCAGTTAATAGGAATATATTTAAAAGAAACTTTACTTCAAAAAAGAAATGTCACACTGAGACGTTCCGCAGGAGGAATAGTCTGTCTAAAGTTAGAATCCCTCCTGATAATTGGCGCTATGGCATCCAAAATATACTGGAATGTGTTGGGGTTCATCCGGTAATAATCGAAGAATTTAACGGGATTTTCCTCTAATTCGCCGTGTAGATGATGGAACTCCCCCAGGCACATTCTCTTTTCCAAAATATGGCTAACCCAATAAGCTCGTCTTTTTTTATTCATTCTACGCCTAACCCACGTAGAATTTTCTAAAAAATATTTATCTACTTCTTCCATCACAATACACAATTATTACTTTAAAGTTCACTTCAAACTGAGCAGCATGAAAAGCTTGCAGTGGACGACCCCTATAGCGTGTAGCCGCGTATCTCAAAGCCGCTTGTAGACGCCTGTAGCCGCTCATATAGCCGAAGCGCGTAGCCGCTCGAATACGCTTCCAGTGGACGACCAGCCTTACACAACATGGGGAAGCTGTAAAATATCCAGCTTCTTTGCCACAGAAAATCAAAGTGAAAACTCCAACATATGCAATCTAATTGGACCCACACTCACGCAAAGGTTTGCGTTAATATAGTACCCTCAGAAGCTGAGCTAAACGCAGCTTCTTCAGAACCGAACAGCGAGAATTGAGAAGTCGAAGATAGAGAAATTTTCTGTATCCACCAAAATCTCTTTGTTTTCTTGGTTTCTTTTTATGGTAATCTGTTCTGGCTTCGAGCAATATGTATTAAATTTTCTCTTAAAATTTTGCTTCGTATTTTTGTTTTTGACTCTTCTTAAAATTGGAGTTTTCGTTTGTAGATTGAGTCAAGAAAAAAGAGATCGAGGATAGGTGAAGTTTCTCTTTATCTATTATTTATTCTAGTGGGGTGGCAGGCGGTGTTTATTGAATATAAGCTGATAACTTTGTAGCTTCCTTTATATTTTTTGTTTCTCTTTAATAATGATTTAAAGGATGGAGAATATTTTTATGAAATGCATTTTTGAGTACGGGTTGCCTGAAGTGTTTTTTTTTGCAAGAAGAATGTAATGATAGTAGGCGAAGGTTACAATAGGGTTTTATTATTACTATCTTTTTCAGATTTTGGCTTATTATAGTTTAACCGCTTTTCTTTGGACGCTTTAATTTTCAACAGAATTTGAAAAAAGGCGCAAAACGCCCGCTAGCAGTGAAACTTATTTCGACAAAATGCAAAAACGCATGACTTTGAATTCGATTTTTTCACTTTTTTTAAGTTTAAAAAATTTTCTTGTCCACCATCATAAAAGAAACTGCATATTAAAAAAGGAAAAACCTCATGCGATGCACAAAAATTAAAGGGCAATTAATTTTCAAATTTGAAGTCAATTTTTGGGACTTGAATAAGATATTTTGACCTGAAATGGTAACCAGTTATTGTATAAGTTGACTGAAAAAATCCGAAAAGCTAAAATTGAGCAGTTTTTTAAGGTTTTTTGACGTTAGGTGTACAGATAAAAATTTAATATTGTAACCGCTGATAGTCAAAATCATAACGAACAGCCTCTATTTTTTTACATTTTGCGGACCTACACATATATATTTAGAAAGAACCACCAAAATGATGAAATCTTCAAAAAAGGTCGAAAATTTACATAGCGGCGGTTGCTAGAGGTAAAAAATGTCCATTTCGCATAGTATTCGATGTAACTAACATGTTCCAAAAATTTTTTTTTGATTGGAAACAATTCCATATGTTTGTTTATCTGACTCCACTATGTTATTTTTCAGTTTTTTTAGTTAATAAAGCCTTCGATACTTTTACTTTTATCGTTCGCTTTGGGCATTGCTTCCCTTATCCTGTACCTTACGAACCGCCACTGCTGAGAATTTGGTTCCCAGGCCAAACCCAAACCTACTTTTTACATGACTGCCCCAAAAGGTAGTGTAATGCTTTTAGGGTTCATGTGTGTGTGCAATAAAAGAGCTTCAAAAGGCACTTTCGCGTTGACATTGGGATGTAAATGCAGAATAAGTAATTAAAACTGGACCTTAGTTTTCGCTGTGTGGATTTCTCTGCAGTTATTAGTGCAATATACTCAATTTAATCGAATCCTAGTGATAATATCTCGCATAGATTCTTGAAAGTGTAAATGCCTGTATTCTGTCTGCTTTACTTCTTCTATTGAATACCTGCTTTACTGCATCCATGTTTCCCAATTCGTGCAAACGTCTGTTTGTCTTACCGATTGCCAAATATGCAAAACCTACATACGTGTCCCGCGGACTTTCGACCTATCAGCATTCTCTCACTTCTAGCAAGGGTGCTTGAAAAGCTAATCGCAATGAAAATCATTGAGTTTTGGGAACGAAATCAGATGATTAATGCATAGCAAGTTTTCGTAAATCTGATGGCTGTGATACGGCACTTCTCACAATAACCACTGATATTAGTGATATAAGGCACTCTCTAAATGATCATGACGTTTGTCTACTCACTCTATTGGATTTTACAAAAACTGCTTCACTCTATTTCTTCTCCTGCTAAGTTGTTAGATGGTGTTCCACAAGGGTCGATACTTGGCCCGCTTCTATTTAGTTTCTTCATTAATGATCTTCCAGCGGTTGTCACGAACTTAAATATTCATATGTGCCCTGACGTCGTACAGTTCTCGCAATGGCTAAAGGTAAGCTTGGGGTTGGGATAAGTGTACTATGCGATGTAACAAACATGATCGAACAAATTTTTGACACTGCAAACAGTTCCTTATGTTTTTCTTGTCTGACTCCACTAATAGAGTTAGATGTATTGTAATACTTCATATCTCGCGACGAGGGAAGAGGTCCAATAATATCTACATTCATATGTTGGCATCTTTCGTCCACTACTGAATACATATCGTGGTATTATCTTACGAATTTTGCGATATCAGCTCACAAGTTGGGCATCAAGATATCAATATTATCACAAGATAAGCCATGCAGGACCATCGGTCGGACCTTTTTGTTGTGAAATGTCGCAAAAGGCGATTCTGGAAAGGTAACAGGTTTATTAATTAACGAAGGATTCATATTATTAATAATCCCTTGTGTTTCTGAATCGATTCGCTATTCTTCCGCCATCTATTTTAAAATGTTGTCCACGATTTGCGCGTGACAGGAGGTCAGTTGTGTCATTCTCGCAACATGAGACGTACCGAACACCTGTCGTGTATTAACCTAATTGTCCAGGAACCTCGATTGCCTTGTGGATGCTTGGTCTAATTTATGTCGAAATGACTAAACTATTGGTTTGTGCTCTATTGCGATGTGGAATTCCCTGCCTTCGAACATGAACTGGATATGCTTAGCTCCTTGGTAAATGGCAAGTAGTTTTAGGTCATAAGTACTGTACTTGCGTTATGCTCTGGTTACTTGTTTTGAAAACATCCCTGATCTTGTGCTGTGCCTTTGACAAAGAAAGGCGCCTACTGCCATCACTGATGCATCAACGTTTGATAGAAGCGGGGTATGATAAAAATGCGACGCATTCCTTTTTGCATTGATCAACGGCGTTGATTCCTTCTGCTGTCCATTGTTCCATCATTCTTTTTGTTTCCTGCAATTACTTTCTGCATAATTGACCGATTATGAACGGCGTGTGGAATGAAGCGCCTATACAAACTGAGCATTCCTAGAAATCTCTGAAGGCTCTTACATACTTTCTCTTCCAAAGGTCTGACATTTTGTCCTGACAAGTTGTGTTCTACAGTTTTAACACATAATACTCTTTTCCAAACTGTCCTTGATCAGGATTGAAAGCAATGGCGTTCTTTATTATTATTACTTTTTTTTTGTGAAATATTGGGTCCAAAATTATTGCGGCCATTCGTTTGTCTTATTATACCACCGCTATACCTCATATTTCTGGGCCAGACCGCAAGAACGTTTTCAGCAGCCTGCGTAGTGGCTTTTCACATACACTTGACTGTTCAATCTCCTCGGATTCCAGACCGCAGTTCTGTCTTCGGGCTTCTCAAAAGGAGTTTGCGAAAGCGGGGCTCGGATGTGCTCCGTGGAGCTAACCAATTCCACTCCGGCCCTTCTTGCATATTCATGCTATTTTAAAGGTCTTGTTGTATCAGGATCAATTTTGGATCCACTCATAAATCTTTGCAGAACTTTTGTGCTGACTCAGTTATTCCATTTCCGCTGGTTGGATCACATCCTACAATCTTGCCCCTATTCAGCAAAATTCACATAGCTACTAACTTTAGGTTTGACACCAATCTTCACAGATCTTCTAAATTTTGGGTCAATTCATAAATCACTACAGAACTCTATGCTGACTCGGTTATACCATATATGTACACTAGTTGCGTTACCTCCTACAATCTTCCCCCTCTCTAGCTTAATTAGACAGAGCCTCTGTATCAGGATAATATGGGGTTCACACTAACACCCAAAACATGTTTTATGAACCAGTCGTTTTGAAAAGCTCAAAAGCGTTCACACTGAATTCGACGTGTTTTAAAATGTTTTCAAGTGTCAGTTTTATCAAAAAATTCAAAAATGACATGCGCACTACAGCTGAGCGAGAATTCAGCATTGTCAGCAAGTGTTTTGTACGCGTTTTATTTTAAAACACGTCAAAGCCAACTAGTTTTGAAAAGCTCGCTCTATATAAAATATATGGGTAAAACACATGTTTTACCCTGTTTTGCTCCGAAACTTGAAGAGCTTTCTAAAACATGTTTTGGGCGTCAGTGTGAACCCCATATAAGGCATTATATAATTGAGTGCGTTCAGTGCTCCCCACAGGAGTTAAAGGACAGTGATAACCTACCTACTGGCCTCGACACTATAACTTTACATCTTAGCTTGGTATGCCCGATCATATTAGCCCATCCCTTTCAGGGCAGCTTCCAGTGGCCACCACGACGAGGTTACGGTCGCACTTCCATCAATATTTAAATACACAGCAAGTTGCCCCCCCCCCTATCCTGCTGCAGACCGACCAATTGGCCTAACCACCTTATAATCTCCATGAATTATCGGGCTTTTTCACCACGTGAAGGGGATTTGTCCATTCGACTAGGGAACGCTGGCATATACCTACATAGCTAAGATACTCGGTGTCAGCTTTTGCAGTCTTTAATTTTATTGGGGAAGGCTGCAAAATACTGGAGGACCTTTAGTTGTTATAAGGAGCAAAAACATGACCCTTAATCTTTCCGATTTTCAGTGAAATTTTCTATAATATTTTATATAATTCACAAATACAATTAAATATAGGGATTAACTATAATATCCTATTTCAATTCAATCGCATTTATTCAAAAGCACCTTTTCAATAGATTGTTTATCTCATAACTTTTCTGCTTCTTCATTTACTTAAATTGATTATAATAATTTATATATTTTATAAAATCCCTTCAAGGATAAACAATTTTACACGAAATTCAAATGTTTTCAATTTTCTTTTCTAGATTCGTTGTGCATATATATATATGTATGTGTATGTATATAATACCTAAAGTTCAAAGCAATGTACATATATATATATATATGCCTGAAAAATATTTGATACCTAAATCCATTTAAAGAAATTGAATTCTTCCCACTACAAGATTTGAATATCTCCCAAGGAACAAAATCGTTCAGTTGTTTACCTTTTTCTTCGTTTTTTGTATTCTCTGCTGTTAGCTGTGTGTAGTATCATCAACAGGATCTTTTTCATTCCTATCTACAGGTATCATCTGCAATTTTGGATTGAGGTGTGACAACATTATTACCGAAACACACAATGCGAAAACATAAACAACACGGTGTAGGAAGAGAGCAAGAAAAAAAAACGTAATACAAAACCAAAGGTGATAAGGTGGAAATAAATCTCGTCGTAAGAAATTGAATGGAGGAAAATTCTAACCTATACAAACAGATTTTCACTTTTCATTTTCACGTTTTTTTTTTCTTCTTCTTTTTACTTTTACTTTTATTCAAAATATATTCATTTACAATCCTGAAGGTAAATTACTTAGTAATAAAAGATTGGAAGAAGATGGAAGTGATGAAGGCCGGGGGGTTGGTCGTTACTTTTCAATTTCGGAATTGACAGAATGTGAGGAGTTAGCCTCGGTTTTTGCTTTTATTTGTTTGGTTGTGTTAAAGATTTTCAAATTTAATTTGGGAACTAGAGGAGGGAGTCCATGGAATCATCAACATCTGTACAGCTTAAATAAGGTTAAATTGTTTAGTATATAGTTTCACCAATAGTACTCTACCAATCATTGTACTGGCTCCACTGCACATCTCCTTATCGAACTCCGCCGCGACAAGGTCCTTGAGACTTCAGATCAAAGGCGCAATACTATCAAAAGACATGTGCATATCCTCAAAAGAAATTCAGGCCGTTTACTTCCGTTTACTTCCTGGTTCACCCATGGGTCAAAAATGGAACCTTCCGACTAGCATTTAAACAGGGCTCATGCAGCTTGTGAGCCCCATGTGGCAAATGAGGAGCATGCCTAAAAAGGGATTTCCCCGTAAGTTCCTTATGAGGACCCCCGTGTCGAATAAGGGGCATGCCGAAAGAGAGCTTTCCCCTTAGATTCCCCATGAGCACTGAATTGAATTGATACTGCATTGAGTTTTGCCCTGTCAGTTTCTGCTAAAGGCCCTATTACAAATGAAATGCGACAATCCCAACAACTGCTCTAAGGCCTCCAGTCACTTACAAGCCGCCTATAAGCCGTGAACTTTTTAGCCAAGTAAGAAGATACGGTCCAATGAAGGCCACACACTACTCAGTCTGACTGAGAGATGAACAGTTGAGGCCTCCACCTCAGAGGCCGTGGACTGCAGGTGGCCTCATGATTCCCACATACAACACAGATGAAGTCGACAGCGCTATAGCAACGATCAAACCAGAAATAAATTGCGATGAATTGCCTCTTTTTCACTCTTGGCCTCAAAGGAAACTTCAGACGGAATAGCAGTTGTAATTTTCAAGAACGGACTGACGATCAATACCCATACATAAATGTTTTTGTTGGTTTTCCTGGACTACAGGCCCCATGCGGTTAGCGGCGGTAAATGTGCAGTTGTATTTGGCCTCAAGGCAAGAAACCTATATATGAATGATGGCCTTTACATTGTTTTTTTTTTTTATGTGAAAGACTAGAGTCACAGGAAAGGCCCTTTATACTGTTGACAATCTATTTTCTTCTTATAGAGTGCAATGTCGAACAGCAGCTCTAGTCGGGGAGGAAGGAACTGCCACAACCTTCTCTCGATATTTTTTAGTCCACCTACTCCCAACCATTACTATCGCGACTTTGAAATCGGAGCATCGAGAAACAACTCGCTGGAGTGTTATGCCTCCTGAAACGAGTTGAATCTCATCAACCAACCGATGACATGCGCTTTGGTGGAGCGGGGAAGGGCTAAGGAAGGCTATGACAGAAGGAATCAGGAATGTAAAGAGGGGAGAAGAAAGAAGGAAAGTTGTAGGCGGGAAATTGGGAAAGGCTAGGACCGTGGCACCACCGGAAATCGAACCCGGGACCTCTGGGGATAGTAGTCAGGCGCCTTACCCCTAGACTACCTATTCGGAAAACTTTTTAAAAGCCTTAAAGCTTAGGCTTTAGTTTTTGTTGTTGCGCCGTATTTCAAGCCAGTCATGGAAAGTGTCATTTATCATACATAAAAGACCGATTCTTGTTCGATTGCGTAGGTTAAGTAGCATTGGGCGTGATGAGTACTCAGCTGGGGGACGGCTGGGAAAATGACACTCGTGTTGAAAAATATTAAGCTGACGACACAGCCGCAGATATTATTCGCATTTCCACGCCGAAATTAACAATTTTTTTAGCATCTATTTTTCATTCGGGATGGGGCAAGGCGTAGGTGCCCCCAGGGGCGGCGCTTTCATAGGTGTAAATGGTGCACTTGCACCGGGCGCAATTTCAGAAATTAAAATTTTTGGCCTTCATTTGGCACAGATTGTTTGTGCCTTTTTCCATTAAAGATGTGGTCAATGCAATTCCCTTTCGTTCGCCTGATTTCGTCGTCTAAATTCTTCAATTGTAACTAGTATTACTGTAGATCCCTAATTCGGCGAGAAAAACTGGATCGCCTCTTGTTGGAAGCGCCTTCTATGTCCAGGAAGGCTGTTAAGGTGGACAGTTTTTATTCTATGCAGTAGAAACTAATACAGCAGTTCAGTGATCACCTATAATCTCTTGAAATATTAAGCCTTGGGGAACGACATGGAGATTCGAGTGTATATAAATCTATAGATTCTCGGAGCTCCGGATTGTGCTGGAAATAGTACGGGAAGTGCAGTGAACACCAAAAAATATCGTGGAGCATTAAACAGCATCAGCGGGAGAGTTTTGTGAAGTTGAAGGGTAAGCTAACTCAGCAGATAAGCAGGATCGCGAAGTAAATCGTTTTTGAACAAAGGCAGTTGCGGCGCTTCATAACTACAATTGGTGAATTTGCACCGGGTGCAATTGAAAGGGGCGCAATTTCAGAAAAAAAGTGAAAAGGTATTCCCGGGCCTTCATTTTCATATATTAAAGGAACTCCACACGGAGTGTTTTTGTTTTTTCTATTGTCCTTCACTGTGATCGAAAAATGAACAGCTGATGGGGGCGCAATGTGGCATACAGCACCGGGCGCAAAAAAGGGAAACGCCGGCCCTGGGTCCTTGTGGCCCTTATAGGGCAATGCACACGGAATCACAATGTGGCAGTGAAGACAGCCTCATAGGGCTCTTATTTTTTTACAAGGGAGTGGTGAGTGAGAGAATGCCTGTCTAATGCTCTCATGTCTACGACAGGAGATAACGCTGTGTGTCCTACCCAGCCGTACTGTCAGATTCGTACTCCCAACTTTTTTTGCATAACGTTCAAGTCCAGACCGGTACCAGACGTAAAGGCATTACTTCTGCCTGGTGTCATAATAATTACCCTTAAAAAAGGAATCCCTCAAAGGTGCTCACTAGAGCCGGAACAGTCTAGCCATCTAGCTACCTTCTCTCCATGCATTTATTTGACTTTTTCGGTTTCTTTGGGCTTCATAATGCTTAAGTTTCTGGGATAACCTTTAGCACCACTTTCATCATTCTCCACATATCTCCGACCTTATCATATGGTGTTAGGTGCACCCCGACTGTTTCCAGCATAGTCCTGTGATCTGCAAACTTCATGAATTTAAAGAGGAAATACTCCGCGTCCTTCTTATTTTTCAGACATTCCGGACAGAACAGTGATTCGTCCAATCCGAAGCGGCGAAAGTATGCTTTAGAGCCCCGCACTCCACTCACAATGCTAGTCGGAAGATGCTGGTGACGTTGGACCCAACTCCAAAGTCTCAATTGCCATGTGCAGGTGGCCCTCTGCTTTCCAGACGCAGCCATTGAGAACTGAATTGGCCCCCGAGTAAAAATAAGACGCACTTAGCATAAAACAGGCCAGAAGAGAAGAAAACGGGCAATTATCTTGGTGACCACAATACATGAGTGCCGGCGTACAGACGTACGAGACACATGTCTCTCCTCCGAAACTGTGGATCCTGGAACCTATTCTGTGGATCCTGGAACCTATTCTGTGGATCGCAATGTATAATGATTTGTTAAGGCTACGCCTCAATAAGATCGAATTATGCCCGAACAAAGCTGAGATATTAAAGCATGGGCTGAGACCGATCGTCTAGCGTCTTATGAGCACAAAACTGTAACAAAACTGATCAGAAATCTGGGAAAACAAGTGTATGTAATGATCAAGATATGAGAACAGACCATTCACTCACAGCCGCCTTAAGGTACCTGGGAGTGATGATCGACCAGAGTCTTCATTTTAAAACATATGAGCATGAGGGGCATAAAGCTTCCACTGTTTGTGCAGTATTTCCAAAATTGATGCCCAACGTGGGGGCCCTAGACCGACCATCGCCTTCTAATGGCTAGTTCAGTCTAGCTTTACGCAATGTCAGTGTGGGCAGCAGCATTAAATCAGATGGTTAATAGCATAAAATGGATACAGACTAAAGCTGGAAACAGATTCGTGCGTGCGTACAGTGCGGGCTGTATATGCGGTTTACCGTCAGTGGCGTGCTTGGGTTCTGTCTAATCTTTTCGGAATTGCCAAAAAGTCTAGGCGACGAGTGAATTTGGCTGTCGTGTGTGCTTGTGTTTGGGCGAATACGGCAATACGGAAAAGTTGGAAGCAGATCAACTTTTCCGTTGATTAAGCTCCATTTACGTAACTATTTATGTCTTTTTGTAATCGAATGCACGCACTTCTATTATTTCAATCACCGCATCGACGTACGCATGCATCTGTCTCCAGCTTAAGCATCCTTCGCACGTGCTGCTCATACAGGATCGTATCCAAATATATGGCATGCGTGATCGGGGGAATTATCATGCTTCTCTCAATTATCATGCAGATGATGCACTGCGAGCCTATAACGTAATGGCATGGCAAGTGGGGAGAGTCTGTTAAGAGTCGGTCGACCCTCCTACTTATCCCAAACGTGGATAGATGGGCTACGAGGGAGTGTGGGAAGTGAGTTACGGCCTTCCGCAGTTATTTAGTGGAACGGGAGGATATAGAAAATACCTTCATTGTTTCGAGCACGATGGCTCAGCGCTGCAACTAGTATGACTAGATCAAGGATAACACAGACTACGTCTTTTATTGCCTGAGATTCGGCGAATATGGGCCGAAACCAGAAGGATTTTCATATCGCACGTTCAGTTATTCTCAAATTCCAGGTGGGTATTATACCCACCCGGAATTTTTCGAGTGGGTTCTGCCGTAGCAGTAAACCAGACCCGCAGTATCCGCCGGCTGTACAAAGCATACTCAATAAACAGGCTTTCGTTCGGTTGGAAAGGTCAAGCAGCTTTGGGTATGGTTAGTACTTAGTTGGGGGACGCTTGGGGAAAATGACACTGGTGTTTAGAATGGTCGCTTTCGAATACATTCATAACTGTAACAGAAGACGAAACTAGTTCCAGAGTGCTTTTTCGTACTCCAGAGCTTTGCCAGAAAAAAAATGAAGTGGGGTAGTAGGGTATTAAGGGAAATGCGGCTGCCGACAGGCTTGGGACGGAGGACTCTGAGACGTTAGGGCAGGGCTTCGTAACTTTTTGAGGCATCTCATGTTTCACCTTGAAAATGCCTGATAGAGATCGGCAAGCGGTCCCAGGTTTTAGGCAGGTTAAAGAGTTAATAGGACTCTATAAAGAGAAGAACGATTTTCAGAGAGCTTCTGGGCCCTCTTCTAGTTCGGTATTCTTCAATAAACGACGGAAGGCCAGCAGTCCTTTTCGTTAGTGGGGTATGTGCACAATAGGCTGCGGTATCCACTCTATCACAATTGAGATCCTTTAGTGTTCTGGTTTTCATTTCCTGATAAATTTGTGCAGAAAATTGTAAATCCCGGTGGTGCCACGGTCCTAGCCTTTCCCAATTTCCCGCCTACATAACTTTCCTTCTTTCTTCTTCCCTCTTTACATTCCTGACTCCTCCTGTCATAGCCTTCACTAGTTCTCTTCCACGCTCCACCAAGCGCATGCCATCGGTTGGTTGAAGAGATTCAACTCGTTTCAGGAGGCATAACACTCCAGCGAGTTGTTCTCGATGCCCCGATGTCAGAGTCGCGAAATGGTTGAGAGTTGGTGGAATAAAAATATCGCAGTCAGGTTGTGACAGTTCCTTCCTCTCTTCTTTCTCTCTTCTAGATTGTCGACAGTACAAAGGGACTTTCCCTAAGCCTCTAGTCTGCCACATAAAAAAAAAAAAAAAAAAAAAGCGAATTTGGCTATTTGTACTTCTATTCAAACTGCCATTTTGTCGCTTGCTATTAATTTTGCACCAACAGCACTTCCTCCTTCCTCTCTATGGACCCGCAATATTTTTCTCCTAGATCCTGGCAAATTCGCATTTATTCCGCGTACTACTTCGCCATCTATTAAACATAGAAAATCGTTTGTCACTTTCGACTCTACAAATAGAACATTTTTAAGTCGTTCTGGAAAAAGCCTCGGTGCTCGGCATGCTCCAACTTTCATAGGAGCGGGTGGCTGTGCTGGGGGTTGCGGAGTATCAATTTCAAAAACAGCAAATAAATCTAGTTTCAAATAAAAAAAAAATAAAAAAAAATAAAAGTTCCTTTTCACTTGGCTCGAGCGCGCGATGCAACATTTTTCACTCTCAATTTTATGGCTTAAATTAAAAAGAGCAGATTTATTTTACTCCGAATCCAGGAGTGATAAAAAAATATTGCGATTTCCCGGAAATAGATGAAGTGAAATGCTCCTCACCGAAATTTATCCTCACCATGGTTGTGATTTGTTAAAGCTGCTGCTGTATGCATGGCTGTAGGGATGATGGCTGTGGTATTTTATTTTATTTTATTTTTCATTTTTTTATTCATCGTGTTACACTGCGTCGAGTTTTATCAACATTGTAAAATCCAGTTTGTGAATTGGTGCAAGAATATATTTTTTCCCGGTTAATTTTTATGTTGGGGAAAAATGAAATGAAAAACTATTTATGATTAACACTTGGTTGGCATTTTTTTTACCAATCAGATTTATTTTGTGTTAATACTCAGATTTTTAAAAACAAGAAAATCAAATTCTGTGATGCGTTTACCATGAGGATTTATGTTTGGTGAAAAAATTGTGTTTTAACAAATTCACACAAATTCAGTTTGGGATCGAATGAGTTTTGTAGAAGCAGAATAAATAACAGATTGTGGTACGGGGTAGTTTGGCAAATAGGATTACACACAATTGAATTATGAACGATTAGAAACAACTTTAATTCACGCCAGGGCAATAGTTGACAACTTTAGCAGAGCACAAACAAAGTTGTTGTTTAGTAGCCTCTTTGCTATTTGTGAGACTGAGTGAGAGATTTATAGGACGCTGATGAGTTCGTGTGGCTCTCAAAGAGTTACTATTTCCCAACCCTGCTTTAAGTTCTTCTTTTAAATGAATCTGAAAACTTTCAAAAATTTCCTATTACATACAATGGGCAAAAACGCGAAAAAGGCATATTTGCACATTCAAAACCCAGCAAAAAAAAAGTTTACCGACCGAGTTTCTTGTGGGTTCTCCCCCATATGGCCCCAAAACAAGCCCGTTTCTGCTACAGGGGTTACTTTTTTACTTTTTTACTTTATTGAAGGGGTTACTTTTTATTGAAGATTTCAAGAAAAAGCTGCCACGGAGGGGACCGCCACGGAGGGGACTATTTGACTTAAAATCGCTTTTCTGAGTTCAGGAAGAATCCTGAGTGAATTTCCGCTTACCGGTGACCACAGCTTCTTAGAACAACTTGAACTTTCCACTTCTGACGCGTTTTTTTCGGTTTGAAGTTGAAATCGTGACTGCCACGATGGGGACTTGTTTGAATATGCGTTTGCACTTTGAATTTTAGAGCAAGCGAATTTTACAGTTAGGGATTCAAATCGAACGCGCCGAATGGGTTTTCGAATTGTTGCAGGTTCATGAAACATCCCCCGAGCAGAGGGAGCCACAACAGAACATTCGAACGCATGCAGGCTCTAGCGGCACTGCGGTTTGCAATTTTAACGGAAAATTTCGGACAAAATTCGAATACGTGTAAGTTCTGTATTCTGGCGTTCCGGTTTGCGATAAAAGAGAAAAAATCAAAGTTTTAGGCCCCAAAAACCATTCGTGAACGTCCTATCCCGAATCGCACAAGTTGGTCCATTTAATATGCGCAATTAATCTGGATTTTTGTAGTTGGGACATGCCACGGAGGGGACATTTTGCACAGTTTCTGGGGCCTGCCGGGCTTTATGGCTGGCTGGATGGCCGTTTTTTTTTTGTGGAAAAATGTTGTCTAGGTCGGTATCCACCGAAAGCATTTTTTTTTTTTTGGGTACTCATTTCCGACTCTAAAACGGTCATCGGCTCCGGACACGCATATGCCTTTTTCCGCGTTTTTGCCCATATAGGGCCGCCCATCCGGGTTTCCCGGATTTGTCCTAGTTCGAGGGCCGTCCGGGAGGGGTTTTAAAAAGTGTCCGGGTAAAACGTACACCGATCCGAAACGAAAAGAGGACTCAATCCGGTCGCTCAAGGTAGTGTTGGGTAGGACATGATTATTAAATGAGTTTGTAAGAGGAGCCTCTTTTTCCTTTTGAACCAGTACAATGTCTCACTTCAAATGAGGCGAGGTGCTATTGTATTGCTAGCACGTCACGTAGTGAATGGTTCAATTGTAGCGATGCGGGTAGATCTATTGGGTTTTTTTTGTTTTTTTTTTTTTTTTTTTGTATAAGGAAAAACATATTTACAGATTTAAAATGAAATTCCCTAAAATTGAAAATAACACGAAAATATTCCAGAAATAATATTTCTATTTTACAATCGCACCTCGCCTAAAAAGAAGTAAGAAATGTCTCACGAGTACAAAACTTCACTCCTTCGACAAATGTAAGAATAATTGTCTCTTCAATACAAAATTTACGTGCCACGAAAAATGTATGAATTGTCTCTTCAGTACAAAATTTACCTCCCTCGAAAAATATAAGAAATATCTCTCGAGTACAAAAATTTATTCCATCGAAAAATGCCTTCCTCGAAAAATGTAAGAATTGTCTCTTCGGTACAAAATTTACCTCCCTCGAAAAATGTAAGAATTGCCTCTTCAGTACAAAATTTACCTTCCTTCGAAAAATGTAAGAATTGTCTCTTCGGTACAAAATTTACCTCCCTCGAAAAATGTAAGAATTGCCTCTTCAGTACAAAATTTACCTCCCTCGAAAAATGTAAGAAATATCTCTCGAGTATAAAATTTCACTCCCTGTAAGATGTAATGTAAGAGATTTCTCTCCAGTTCGTATTTACAATCTCACCACGTGTCGGTTTATAGTCGCAAAAGAAATAAGAAAATGTTGTTCCAGTTCGTGTTTACAATCTCACCTCGGCGCAGTTCAAATTGGATATTTTACTGCCGCAAAAGAAGAAAGAAATGTCTCTCCGCTTCGTAATTTACAATCGTACGATACATGCTCATATCCCAGTAGTACATTATTTTTGAACCGGGACATTTAAAAAAGTTGAGGCCTAAGTACAATTTACTATTGTGTACGGGACAAATGAACTGCCTCTTGTAAGTCCGGCTCAACTCTAGTTCAAGGAAACTAAGTAATAGTTGTCAAACGATTTAATGTCCAACCGATTTCTTATTAAGGTTTAAGTAGTAATTAAACACTAAAATAAAAGGGGGTCTGCCAGACGCTTGACGCTTTTTGTTTTCTAGTATAAAAATGTTCAAACTTTAATTCGATTGTAGGTTGAAACTCTTACTCGATAGGTCAGTTTCGGTCTCAAAACAACAACAAAAAAGTGGCATGACATTAGCTTCAGATTTGACCAGGCAGACCAACATATTTTTTTTACTCCGTAAGTATTAAATTTTAAGAGTAATTCCAAGCTCTTTCTCGGTAGGTGTCCAAAAACGGACATACTAAATTTGGGCACTACTTCCGCCCAGGCAGATCACGATTTTTCTTATGATCGCTGTGAGTACTAACATTTCGAAAACATTTCGTCATCGTACTCGATAGGCACGTTTTTGCAGCTCTTGGTATAGTAGTACATCCCCATTTTTATACTTGCAACATTATCAATGTGGTTTAAGTTCTTTACATTGCTGATTGCCTTTTTGTAAAAATTTCTTGTGTCATTTGAGTTAGCTGATTCTTCTTTTTTCCTCATTTCTTCTTCCCAATACTGGCTCTTCTTTTCTTTCTCATGTTTATATTTAACCCGTTTCTGACTAGTTTCACCCAGTTTCAACTCAGTCTCAAACGGGGGTCGAGTTGAAACTTTGTCCACTCAACCCAACTCAGCACTCCTACCTGGGTTTTTCGCCTCGTTTACACTGGTTGAGTTGTAATCGGGTTGAAGTTACATTTGTATTGTTTATTTATCCGTGAAGTCCGCCTTTGGCGTTAGTTTTATCTTCGGTGTAATAACATAGATCTGCATCTGCATCTATTGATCTGCATCTTCAAAGCCTCGTTGAGTCTATAAGCCAGCAGCTTCATTTTCATATCGGAGTAAACCAATAAGACGATCCTTGTTGCTGTCGTTTGCCGAAAATTTTCCTGCAAAACTGTTTAACGGTTGCCTTGTCGAGCTCAAATGAAGAAGAGGCATATCTAGTGGAGCGACGTAATCTTTCAGCAGATTTCGTATCAGCTTTGTTTGGGTCTGACGAATATTCATCGAAAATCACGACTCTTTTTTCATCACAACAATGTCTCTTGAGGTATGCGACACATAGATGTTTTAATTGACATGTTCCTATGCCATTTCACTTTGTGCAACAAATATCCCCCATCGACGACATAAAAGCGACCTTCGTCAAAAGAAGCTTCGTTTGAGGTGAGAGGGAAGAATGCATCGTAAAACGAAGATTTGTTTCCTTTTCGCGTGAAACGCTCGTCAAACAGAGACAATGGGTAAGGAGAGAGCTCGTACTGCAGATAATACTCTAAACCTTCCGTTGTAGATAGGGAAATTGCTATTCTGTGAAAAAGCAACATTGGATCAACTGCAAAAACTGTATCTTTTTCTTTCAGTTTTGCCGTCATGATCGACAGCGGCTTTAAGTTTTTTTCGGTTCGAATTTGCGTCATGCGTCATGTTTTTTTTTTTTTTTTGTACTGTCGACCATGTATTTTTTTTTTTTTTTTCTGAAATGTCGAACAGCAGCTCTAGTCGGAAGATAGAGAGAGAAGTGAAGGAAAGAACTGTCACAACCTAGCTGCGGTATTTTTATTTCACCTACTCCCAACCATTTCGCGACTCTGACATCGGGGCATCGAGAACAACTCGCTGGAGTGTTATGCCTCCTGAAACGAGTTGAATCTCATCAACCAACCGATGACATGCGCTTGGTGGAGCGGGGAAGAGAACTAGTGAAGGCTATGACAGGAGGAATCAGGAATGCAAAGAGGGAAGAAGAAAGAAGGGAAGTTATGTAGGCGGGAAATTGGGAAAGGCTAGGACCGTGGCACCGCCGGGAATCGAACCCGGGACCTCTGAGGATAATAGTCAGGCGCCTTACCCCTAGATTACCGAGGCCCTGCATGTTGCTCATCATTTGAATGCCGACTTCTTCAACTAGGTGACAATTGATGGTTTCATCGTCTACTATTCCCGTGCTGATCGAAACTATTTGTGAAAGATTTTGGAATGGATGATGGACGGCAAACCACGGTCCAACTTTGCAAATGTCCTCAACGTTATCTCTTTTTACGCGTGCAGGTCGTGCTCGCAACTTTTACCGAAAACATCGGCAAACGACTCGAACTGCTTACTTATGTTTATCAAACTATACATGCTTAAAGCCCATTTGGCCGTTTCAGTTATGCCTTGTCCATGTACTGTCACACTTTTGCACTTTGCGAGAGACAAATTCGTCAGAAGATGCGCTCGAACAACTCTGGCGGATGCTTTTCCGAGTAGCATTTGCGATGTGGATCCTTCAGCATAAATTGTATCCCATATTTCTTCTAACCCGCTGCCTGAAATGTTGCATCGATAGATCTTCTCTTTT
>CATLJY010000299.1:0-39823 GCA_949987705.1 Thereva unica | reverse complement strand
TCGAAATTAAGTTATATTCATCAAATACATCCAAAATAACTTAAATTCACTTTATTCGTCGAAATTAAGTTATATTCATCAAATACATCGAAGATAACTTAGATTCACTTTATTCATCGAAATTAAGTTATATTCATCAAATACATCCAAAATAACTTAAATTCACTTTATTCGTCGAAATTTAGTTATATTCATCAAATACATCCAAAATAACTTAAATTCACTTTATTCGTCGAAATTAAGTTATATTCATCAAATACATCCAAAATAACTTAAATTCACTTTATTCGTCGAAATTAAGTTATATTCATCAAATACATCGAAAATAACTTAGATTCACTTTATTCATCGAAATTAAGTTATATTCATCAAATACATCCAAAATAACTTAAATTCACTTTATTCGTCGAAATTAAGTTATATTCATCAAATACATCGAAAATAACTTAAATTCACTTTATTCGTCGAAATTAAGTTATACTCATCAAATACATCCAAAATAACTTAGATTCGCTTTATTCATCGAAATTAAGTTATATTATTCAAATACATCCAAAATAACTTAAATTCACTTTATTCATCGAAATTAAGTTATATTCATCAAATACATCCAAAATAACTTAAATTCACTTTATTCGTCGAAATTAAGTTATATTCATCAAATACATCCAAAATAACTTAAATTCACTTTATTCGTCGAAATTAAGTTATATTCATCAAATACATCCAAAATAACTTAAATTCACTTTATTCATCGAAATTAAGTTATATTCATCAAATACATCCAAAATAACTTAAATTCACTATATTCGTCGAAATTAAGTTATATTCATCAAATACATCGAAAATAACTTAAATTCACTTTATTCGTCGAAATTAAGTTATATTCATCAAAAACATCCAAAATAACTTAAATTCACTTTATTCGTCGAAATTAAGTTATATTCATCAAATACATCCAAAATAACTTAAATTCACTTTATTCGTCGAAATTAAGTTATATTCATCAAATACATCGAAAATAACTTAAATTCACTTTATTCGTCGAAATTAAGTTATATTCATCAAATACATCCAAAATAACTTAAATTCACTTTATTCGTCGAAATTAAGTTATATTCATCAAATACATCCAAAATAACTTAAATTCACTTTATTCATCGAAATTAAGTTATATTCATCAAATACATCCAAAATAACTTAAATTCACTTTATTCGTCGAAATTAAGTTATATTCATCAAATACATCGAAAATAACTTAAATTCACTTTATTCGTCGAAATTAAGTTATATTCATCAAATACATCGAAAATAACTTAAATTCACTTTATTCGTCGAAATTAAGTTATATTCATCAAATACATCGAAAATAACTTAAATTCACTTTATTCGTCGAAATTAAGTTATATTCATCAAATACATCGAAAATAACTTAAATTCACTTTATTCGTCGAAATTAAGTTATATTCATCAAATACATCCAAAATAACTTAAAGTGAATTATTCGTCGAAATTTAGTTATATTCATTAAATACATCCAAAATAACTTAAATTCACTTTATTCGTCGAAATTAAGTTATATTCATCAAATACATCCAAAATAACTTAAATTCACTTTATTCGTCGAAATTAAGTTATATTCATCAAATACATCGAAAATAACTTAAATTCACTTTATTCATCGAAATTAAGTTATATTCATCAAATACATCCAAAATAACTTAAATTCACTTTATTCATCGAAATTACGTTATATTCATCAAATACATCCAAAATAACTTAAATTCACTTTATTCGTCGAAATTAAGTTATATTCATCAAATACATCCAAAATAAATACATTCACTTTATTCGTCGAAATTAAGTTATATTCATCAAATACATCGAAAATAACTTAGATTCACTTTATTCATCGAAATTAAGTTATATTCATCAAATACATCCAAAATAACTTAGATTCACTTTATTCGTCGAAATTAAGTTATATTCATCAAATACATCCAAAATAACTTAAATTCACTTTATTCGTCGAAATTAAGTTATATTCATCAAATACATCGAAAATAACTTAAATTCACTTTATTCGTCGAAATTAAGTCATATTCATCAAATACATCGAAAATAACTTAGATTCACTTTATTCATCGAAATTAAGTTATATTCATCAAATACATCCAAAATAACTTAAATTCACTTTATTCGTCGAAATTAAGTTATATTCATCAAATACATCGAAAATAACTTAGATTCACTTTATTCGTCGAAATTAAGTTATATTCATCAAATACATCGAAAATAACTTAGATACACTTTATTCATCGAAATTAAGTTATATTCATCAAATACATCCAAAATAACTTAAATTCACTTTATTCGTCGAAATTAAGTTATATTCATCAAATACATCGAAAATAACTTAAATTCACTTTATTCGTCGAAATTAAGTTATATTCATCAAATACATCCAAAATAACTTAGATTCACTTTATTCATCGAAATTAAGTTATATTATTCAAATACATCCAAAATAACTTAAATTCACTTTATTCATCGAAATTAAGTTATATTCATCAAATACATCCAAAATAACTTAAATTCACTTTATTCGTCGAAATTAAGTTATATTCATCAAATACATCGAAAATAACTTAAATTCACTTTATTCGTCGAAATTAAGTTATATTCATCAAATACATCGAAAATAACTTAAATTCACTTTATTCGTCGAAATTAAGTTATATTCATCAAATACATCCAAAATAACTTAAATTCACTTTATTCGTCGAAATTAAGTTATATTCATCAAATACATCCAAAATAACTTAAATTCACTTTATTCATCGAAATTAAGTTATATTCATCAAATAAATCCAAAATAACTCAAATTCACTTTATTCGTCGAAATTAAGTTATATTCATCAAATACATCCAAAATAACTTAAATTCACTTTATTCATCGAAATTAAGTTATATTCATCAAATACATCCAAAATAACTTAAATTCACTTTATTCGTCGAAATTGAGTTATATTCATCAAATACATCCAGAATAACTTAAATTCACTTTATTCGTCGAAATTAAGTTATATTCATCAAATACATCGAAAATAACTTAAATTCACTTTATTCGTCGAAATTAAGTTATATTCATCAAATACATCCAAAATAACTTAAATTCACTTTATTCGTCGAAATTAAGTTATATTCATCAAATACATCCAAAATAACTTAAATTCACTTTATTCGTCGAAATTAAGTTATATTCATCAAATACATCGAAAATAACTTAAATTCACTTTATTCGTCGAAATTAAGTTATATTCATCAAATACATCCAAAATAACTTAAATTCACTTTATTCGTCGAAATTAAGTTATATTCATCAAATACATCCAAAATAACTTAAATTCACTTTATTCGTCGAAATTAAGTTATATTCATCAAATACATCCAAAATAACTTAAATTCACTTTATTCATCGAAATTAAGTTATATTATTCAAATACATCCAAAATAACTTAAATTCACTTTATTCATCGAAATTAAGTTATATTCATCAAATACATCCAAAATAACTTAAATTCACTTTATTCGTCGAAATTAAGTTATATTCATCAAATACATCCAAAATAACTTAAATTCACTTTATTCGTCGAAATTAAGTTATATTCATCAAATACATCCAAAATGACTTAAATTCACTTTATTCATCGAAATTAAGTTATATTCATCAAATACATCCAAAATAACTTAAATTCACTATATTCGTCGAAATTAAGTTATATTCATCAAATACATCCAAAATAACTTAAATTCACTTTATTCGTCGAAATTAAGTTATATTCATCAAATACATCCAAAATAACTTAAATTCACTTTATTCGTCGAAATTAAGTTATATTCATCAAATACATCCAAAATAACTTAAATTCACTTTATTCATCGAAATTAAGTTATATTCATCAAATACATCCAAAATAAATTAAATTCACTATATTCGTCGAAATTAAGTTATATTCATCAAATACATCGAAAATAACTTAAATTCACTTTATTCGTCGAAATTAAGTTATATTCATCAAATACATCCAAAATAACTTAAATTCACTTTATTCGTCGAAATTAAGTTATATTCATCAAATACATCCAAAATAACTTAAATTCACTTTATTCGTCGAAATTAAGTTATATTCATCAAATACATCGAAAATAACTTAAATTCACTTTATTCGTCGAAATTAAGTTATATTCATCAAATACATCCAAAATAACTTAAATTCACTTTATTCGTCGAAATTAAGTTATATTCATCAAATACATCGAAAATAACTTAAATTCACTTTATTCGTCGAAATTAAGTTATATTCATCAAATACATCGAAAATAACTTAGATTCACTTTATTCGCGAAATTAAGTTATATTCATCAAATACATCGAAAATAACTTAAATTCACTTTATTCGTCGAAATTAAGTTATATTCATCAAATACATCCAAAATAACTTAGATTCACTTTATTCATCGAAATTAAGTTATATTCATCAAATACATCCAAAATAACTTAAAGTGAATTATTCGTCGAAATTTAGTTATATTCATTAAATACATCCAAAATAACTTAAATTCACTTTATTCGTCGAAATTAAGTTATATTATCAAATACATCCAAAATAACTTAAATTCACTTTATTCGTCGAAATTAAGTTATATTCATCAAATACATCGAAAATAATTTAAATTCACTTTATTCATCGAAATTAAGTTATATTCATCAAATACATCCAAAATAACTTAAATTCACTTTATTCATCGAAATTAAGTTATATTCATCAAATACATCCAAAATAACTTAAATTCACTTTATTCGTCGAAATTAAGTTATATTCATCAAATACATCCAAAATAACTTAGATTCACTTTATTCGTCGAAATTAAGTTATATTCATCAAATACATCGAAAATAACTTAGATTCACTTTATTCATCGAAATTAAGTTATATTCATCAAATACATCCAAAATAACTTAGATTCACTTTATTCGTCGAAATTAAGTTATATTCATCAAATACATCCAAAATAACTTAAATTCACTTTATTCGTCGAAATTAAGTTATATTCACCAAATACATCGAAAATAACTTAAATTCACTTTATTCGTCGAAATTAAGTCATATTCATCAAATACATCCAAAATAACTTAAATTCACTTTATTCGTCGAAATTAAGTTATATTCATCAAATACATCCAAAATAACTTAAATTCACTTTATTCGTCGAAATTAAGTTATATTCATCAAATACATCGAAAATAACTTAGATTCACTTTATTCATCGAAATTAAGTTATATTCATCAAATACATCCAAAATAACTTAAATTCACTTTATTCGTCGAAATTTAGTTATATTCATCAAATACATCCAAAATAACTTAAATTCACTTTATTCGTCGAAATTAAGTTATATTCATCAAATACATCCAAAATAACTTAAATTCACTTTATTCGTCGAAATTAAGTTATATTCATCAAATACATCGAAAATAACTTAGATTCACTTTATTAATCGAAATTAAGTTATATTCATCAAATACATCCAAAATAACTTAAATTCACTTTATTCGTCGAAATTAAGTTATATTCATCAAATACATCGAAAATAACTTAAATTCACTTTATTCGTCGCAATTAAGTTATACTCATCAAATACATCCAAAATAACTTAGATTCACTTTATTCATCGAAATTAAGTTATATTATTCAAATACATCCAAAATAACTTAAATTCACTTTATTCATCGAAATTAAGTTATATTCATCAAATACATCCAAAATAACTTAAATTCACTTTATTCGTCGAAATTAAGTTATATTCATCAAATACATCCAAAATAACTTAAATTCACTTTATTCGTCGAAATTAAGTTATATTCATCAAATACATCCAAAATAACTTAAATTCACTTTATTCATCGAAATTAAGTTATATTCATCAAATACATCCAAAATAACTTAAATTCACTATATTCGTCGAAATTAAGTTATATTCATCAAATACATCGAAAATAACTTAAATTCACTTTATTCGTCGAAATTAAGTTATATTCATCAAATACATCCAAAATAATTTAAATTCACTTTATTCGTCGAAATTAAGTTATATTCATCAAATACATCCAAAATAACTTAAATTCACTTTATTCATCGAAATTAAGTTATATTCATCAAATACATCGAAAATAACTTAAATTCACTTTATTCGTCGAAATTAAGTTATATTCATCAAATACATCCAAAATAACTTAAATTCACTTTATTCGTCGAAATTAAGTTATATTCATCAAATACATCCAAAATAACTTAAATTCACTTTATTCATCGAAATTAAGTTATATTCATCAAATACATCGAAAATAACTTAAATTCACTTTATTCGTCGAAATTAAGTTATATTCATCAAATACATCGAAAATAATTTAAATTCACTTTATTCGTCGAAATTAAGTTATATTCATCAAATACATCCAAAATAACTTAAATTCACTTTATTCGTCGAAATTAAGTTATATTCATCAAATACATCGAAAATAACTTAAATTCACTTTATTCGTCGAAATTAAGTTATATTCATCAAATACATCCAAAATAACTTAGATTCACTTTATTCATCGAAATTAAGTTATATTCATCAAATACATCCAAAATAACTTAAAGTGAATTATTCGTCGAAATTTAGTTATATTCATTAAATACATCCAAAATAACTTAAATTCACTTTATTCGTCGAAATTAAGTTATATTCATCAAATACATCCAAAATAACTTAAATTCACTTTATTCGTCGAAATTAAGTTATATTCATCAAATACATCGAAAATAACTTAAATTCACTTTATTCATCGAAATTAAGTTATATTCATCAAATACATCCAAAATAACTTAAATTCACTTTATTCATCGAAATTAAGTTATATTCATCAAATACATCCAAAATAACTTAAATTCACTTTATTCGTCGAAATTAAGTTATATTCATCAAATACATCCAAAATAACTTAAATTCACTTTATTCGTCGAAATTAAGTTATATTCATCAAATACATCGAAAATAACTTAGATTCACTTTATTCATCGAAATTAAGTTATATTCATCAAATACATCCAAAATAACTTAAATTCACTTTATTCGTCGAAATTAAGTTATATTCATCAAATACATCCAAAATAACTTAAATTCACTTTATTCGTCGCAATTAAGTTATACTCATCAAATACATCCAAAATAACTTAAATTCACTATATTCGTCGAAATTAAGTTATATTCATCAAATACATCGAAAATAACTTAAATTCACTTTATTCGGCGAAATTAAGTTATATTCATCAAATACATCCAAAATAACTTAAATTCACTTTATTCGTCGAAATTAAGTTATATTCATCAAATACATCCAAAATAACTTAAATTCACTTTATTCGTCGAAATTAAGTTATATTCATCAAATACATCGAAAATAACTTAAATTCACTTTATTCGTCGAAATTAAGTTATATTCATCAAATACATCCAAAATAACTTAAATTCACTTTATTCGTCGAAATTAAGTTATATTCATCAAATACATCCAAAATAACTTAAATTCACTTTATTCATCGAAATTAAGTTATATTCATCAAATACATACATCCAAAATAACTTAAATTCACTTTATTCGTCGAAATTAAGTTATATTCATCAAATACATCGAAAATAACTTAAATTCACTTTATTCGTCGAAATTAAGTTATATTCATCAAATACATCGAAAATAACTTAAATTCGCTTTATTCGTCGAAATTAAGTTATATTCATCAAATACATCCAAAATAACTTAAATTCACTTTATTCGTCGAAATTAAGTTATATTCATCAAATACATCGAAAATAACTTAAATTCACTTTATTCGTCGAAATTAAGTTATATTCATCAAATACATCCAAAATAACTTAGATTCACTTTATTCATCGAAATTAAGTTATATTCATCAAATACATCCAAAATAACTTAAAGTGAATTATTCGTCGAAATTTAGTTATATTCATTAAATACATCCAAAATAACTTAAATTCACTTTATTCGTCGAAATTAAGTTATATTCATCAAATACATCCAAAATAACTTAAATTCACTTTATTCATCGAAATTAAGTTATATTCATCAAATACATCCAAAATAACTTAAATTCACTTTATTCGTCGAAATTAAGTTATATTCATCAAATACATCCAAAATAACTTAGATTCACTTTATTCGTCGAAATTAAGTTATATTCATCAAATACATCCAAAATAACTTAAATTCACTTTATTCGTCGAAATTAAGTTATATTCATCAAATACATCGAAAATAACTTAAATTCACTTTATTCATCGAAATTAAGTTATATTCATCAAATACATCCAAAATAACTTAAATTCACTTTATTCGTCGAAATTAAGTTATATTCATCAAATACATCGAAAATAACTTAAATTCACTTTATTCGTCGAAATTAAGTTATATTCATCAAATACATCCAAAATAACTTAGATTCACTTTATTCATCGAAATTAAGTTATATTCATCAAATACATCCAAAATAACTTAAAGTGAATTATTCGTCGAAATTTAGTTATATTCATTAAATACATCCAAAATAACTTAAATTCACTTTATTCGTCGAAATTAAGTTATATTCATCAAATACATCCAAAATAACTTAAATTCACTTTATTCGTCGAAATTAAGTTATATTCATCAAATACATCGAAAATAACTTAAATTCACTTTATTCATCGAAATTAAGTTATATTCATCAAATACATCCAAAATAACTTAAATTCACTTTATTCATCGAAATTAAGTTATATTCATCAAATACATCCAAAATAACTTAAATTCACTTTATTCGTCGAAATTAAGTTATATTCATCAAATACATCCAAAATAACTTAGATTCACTTTATTCGTCGAAATTAAGTTGTATTCATCAAATACATCGAAAATAACTTAGATTCACTTTATTCATCGAAATTAAGTTATATTCATCAAATACATCCAAAATAACTTAGATTCACTTTATTCGTCGAAATTAAGTTATATTCATCAAATACATCCAAAATAACTTAAATTCACTTTATTCGTCGAAATTAAGTTATATTCATCAAATACATCGAAAATAACTTAAATTCACTTTATTCGTCGAAATTAAGTCATATTCATCAAATACATCGAAAATAACTTAGATTCACTTTATTCATCGAAATTAAGTTATATTCATCAAATACATCGAAAATAACTTAAATTCACTTTATTCGTCGAAATTAAGTCATATTCATCAAATACATCGAAAATAACTTAGATTCACTTTATTCATCGAAATTAAGTTATATTCATCAAATACATCCAAAATAACTTAAATTCACTTTATTCGTCGAAATTAAGTTATATTCATCAAATACATCGAAAATAACTTAGATTCCCTTTATTCATCGAAATTAAGTTATATTCATCAAATACATCCAAAATAACTTAAATTCACTTTATTCGTCGAAATTAAGTTATATTCATCAAATACATCCAAAATAACTTAAATTCACTTTATTCGTCGAAATTAAGTTATATTCATCAAATACATCGAAAATAACTTAAATTAACTTTATTCGTCGAAATTAAGTTATATTCATCAAATACATACATCCAAAATAACTTAAATTCACTTTATTCGTCGAAATTAAGTTATATTTATCAAATACATCCAAAATAACTTAAATTCACTTTATTCATCGAAATTAAGTTATATTCATCAAATACATACATCCAAAATAACTTAAATTCACTTTATTCGTCGAAATTAAGTTATATTCATCAAATACATCGAAAATAACTTAAATTCACTTTATTCGTCGAAATTAAGTTATATTCATCAAATACATCGAAAATAACTTAAATTCACTTTATTCGTCGAAATTAAGTTATATTCATCAAATACATCCAAAATAACTTAAATTCACTTTATTCGTCGAAATTAAGTTATATTCATCAAATACATCGAAAATAACTTAAATTCACTTTATTCGTCGAAATTAAGTTATATTCATCAAATACATCCAAAATAACTTAGATTCACTTTATTCATCGAAATTAAGTTATATTCATCAAATACATCCAAAATAACTTAAAGTGAATTATTCGTCGAAATTTAGTTATATTCATTAAATACATCCAAAATAACTTAAATTCACTTTATTCGTCGAAATTAAGTTATATTCATCAAATACATCCAAAATAACTTAAATTCACTTTATTCGTCGAAATTAAGTTATATTCATCAAATACATCGAAAATAACTTAAATTCACTTTATTCATCGAAATTAAGTTATATTCATCAAATACATCCAAAATAACTTAAATTCACTTTATTCATCGAAATTAAGTTATATTCATCAAATACATCCAAAATAACTTAAATTCCCTTTATTCGTCGAAATTAAGTTATATTCATCAAATACATCCAAAATAACTTAGATTCACTTTATTCGTCGAAATTAAGTTATATTCATCAAATACATCGAAAATAACTTAGATTCACTTTATTCATCGAAATTAAGTTATATTCATCAAATACATCCAAAATAACTTAGATTCACTTTATTCGTCGAAATTAAGTTATATTCATCAAATACATCCAAAATAACTTAAATTCACTTTATTCGTCGAAATTAAGTTATATTCATCAAATACATCGAAAATAACTTAGATTCACTTTATTCATCGAAATTAAGTTATATTCATCAAATACATCGAAAATAACTTAAATTCACTTTATTCGTCGAAATTAAGTCATATTCATCAAATACATCGAAAATAACTTAGATTCACTTTATTCATCGAAATTAAGTTATATTCATCAAATACATCCAAAATAACTTAAATTCACTTTATTCGTCGAAATTAAGTTATATTCATCAAATACATCGAAAATAACTTAGATTCACTTTATTCATCGAAATTAAGTTATATTCATCAAATACATCCAAAATAACTTAAATTCACTTTATTCGTCGAAATTAAGTTATATTCATCAAATACATCCAAAATAACTTAAATTCACTTTATTCGTCGAAATTAAGTTATATTCATCAAATACATCCAAAATAACTTAAATTCACTTTATTCGTCGAAATTAAGTTATATTCATCAAATACATCCAAAATAACTTAAATTCACTTTATTCGTCGAAATTAAGTTATATTCATCAAATACATCCAAAATAACTTAAATTCACTTTATTCGTCGAAATTAAGTTATATTCATCAAATACATCCAAAATAACTTAAATTCACTTTATTCGTCGAAATTAAGTTATATTCATCAAATACATCGAAAATAACTTAGATTCAGTTTATTCATCGAAATTAAGTTATATTCATCAAATACATCCAAAATAACTTAAATTCACTTTATTCGTCGAAATTAAGTCATATTCATCAAATACATCGAAAATAACTTAGATTCACTTTATTCATCGAAATTAAGTTATATTCATCAAATACATCCAAAATAACTTAAATTCACTTTATTCGTCGAAATTAAGTTATATTCATCAAATACATCCAAAATAACTTAGATTCACTTTATTCATCGAAATTAAGTTATATTATTCAAATACATCCAAAATAACTTAAATTCACTTTATTCATCGAAATTAAGTTATATTCATCAAATACATCCAAAATAACTTAAATTCACTTTATTCGTCGAAATTAAGTTATATTCATCAAATACATCCAAAATAACATAAATTCACTTTATTCGTCGAAATTAAGTCATATTCATCAAATACATCGAAAATAACTTAGATTCACTTTATTCATCGAAATTAAGTTATATTCATCAAATACATCCAAAATAACTTAAATTCACTTTATTCGTCGAAATTAAGTTATATTCATCAAATACATCGAAAATAACTTAGATTCACTTTATTCGTCGAAATTAAGTTATATTCATCAAATACATCCAAAATAACTTAAATTCACTTTATTCGTCGAAATTAAGTTATATTCATCAAATACATCGAAAATAACTTAGATTCACTTTATTCATCGAAATTAAGTTATATTCATCAAATACATCCAAAATAACTTAAATTCACTTTATTCGTCGAAATTTAGTTATATTCATCAAATACATCCAAAATAACTTAAATTCACTTTATTCGTCGAAATTAAGTTATATTCATCAAATACATCCAAAATAACTTAAATTCACTTTATTCGTCGAAATTAAGTTATATTCATCAAATACATCGAAAATAACTTAGATTCACTTTATTCATCGAAATTAAGTTATATTCATCAAATACATCCAAAATACCTTAAATTCACTTTATTCGTCGAAATTAAGTTATATTCATCAAATAAATCGAAAATAACTTAAATTCACTTTATTCGTCGAAATTAAGTTATACTCATCAAATACATCCAAAATAACTTAGATTCACTTTATTCATCGAAATTAAGTTATATTATTCAAATACATCCAAAATAACTTAAATTCACTTTATTCATCGAAATTAAGTTATATTCATCAAATACATCCAAAATAACTTAAATTCACTTTATTCGTCGAAATTAAGTTATATTCATCAAATACATCCAAAATAACTTAAATTCACTTTATTCGTCGAAATTAAGTTATATTCATCAAATACATCCAAAATAACTTAAATTCACTTTATTCATCGAAATTAAGTTATATTCATCAAATACATCCAAAATAACTTAAATTCACTATATTCGTCGAAATTAAGTTATATTCATCAAATACATCGAAAATAACTTAAATTCACTTTATTCGTCGAAATTAAGTTATATTCATCAAATACATCCAAAATAATTTAAATTCACTTTATTCGTCGAAATTAAGTTATATTCATCAAATACATCCAAAATAACTTAAATTCACTTTATTCGTCGAAATTAAGTTATATTCATCAAATACATCGAAAATAACTTAAATTCACTTTATTCGTCGAAATTAAGTTATATTCATCAAATACATCCAAAATAACTTAAATTCACTTTATTCGTCGAAATTAAGTTATATTCATCAAATACATCCAAAATAACTTAAATTCACTTTATTCATCGAAATTAAGTTATATTCATCAAATACATCCAAAATAACTTAAATTCACTTTATTCGTCGAAATTAAGTTATATTCATCAAATACATCGAAAATAACTTAAATTCACTTTATTCGTCGAAATTAAGTTATATTCATCAAATACATCGAAAATAACTTAAATTCACTTTATTCGTCGAAATTAAGTTATATTCATCAAATACATCCAAAATAACTTAAATTCACTTTATTCGTCGAAATTAAGTTATATTCATCAAATACATCGAAAATAACTTAAATTCACTTTATTCGTCGAAATTAAGTTATATTCATCAAATACATCCAAAATAACTTAAAGTGAATTATTCGTCGAAATTTAGTTATATTCATTAAATACATCCAAAATAACTTAAATTCACTTTATTCGTCGAAATTAAGTTATATTCATCAAATACATCCAAAATAACTTAAATTCACTTTATTCATCGAAATTAAGTTATATTCATCAAATACATCGAAAATAACTTAAATTCACTTTATTCATCGAAATTAAGTTATATTCATCAAATACATCCAAAATAACTTAAATTCACTTTATTCATCGAAATTAAGTTATATTCATCAAATACATCCAAAATAACTTAAATTCACTTTATTCGTCGAAATTAAGTTATATTCATCAAATACATCCAAAATAACTTAGATTCACTTTATTCGTCGAAATTAAGTTATATTCATCAAATACATCGAAAATAACTTAGATTCACTTTATTCATCGAAATTAAGTTATATTCATCAAATACATCCAAAACAACTTAGATTCACTTTATTCGTCGAAATTAAGTTATATTCATCAAATACATCCAAAATAACTTAAATTCACTTTATTCGTCGAAATTAAGTTATATTCATCAAATACATCGAAAATAACTTAAATTCACTTTATTCGTCGAAATTAAGTCATATTCATCAAATACATCGAAAATAAGTTAGATTCACTTTACTCATCGAAATTAAGTTATATTCATCAAATACATCCAAAATAACTTAAATTCACTTTATTCGTCGAAATTAAGTTATATTCATCAAATACATCGAAAATAACTTAGATTCACTTTATTCATCGAAATTAAGTTATATTCATCAAATACATCCAAAATAACTTAAATTCACTTTATTCGTCGAAATTAAGTTATATTCATCAAATACATCCAAAATAACTTAAATTCACTTTATTCGTCGAAATTAAGTTATATTCATCAAATACATCGAAAATAACTTAGATACACTGTATTCATCGAAATTAAGTTATATTCATCAAATACATCCAAAATAACTTAAATTCACTTTATTCGTCGAAATTAAGTTATATTCATCAAATACATCGAAAATAACTTAAATTCACTTTATTCGTCGAAATTAAGTTATATTCATCAAATACATCCAAAATAACTTAGATTCACTTTATTCATCGAAATTAAGTTATATTATTCAAATACATCCAAAATAACTTAAATTCACTTTATTCATCGAAATTAAGTTATATTCATCAAATACATCCAAAATAACTTAAATTCACTTTATTCGTCGAAATTAAGTTATATTCTTCAAATACATCGAAAATAACTTAAATTCACTTTATTCGTCGAAATTAAGTTATATTCATCAAATACATCCAAAATAACTTAAATTCACTTTATTCGTCGAAATTAAGTTATATTCATCAAATACATCCAAAATAACTTAAATTCACTTTATTCATCGAAATTAAGTTATATTCATCAAATACATCCAAAATAACTTAAATTCACTTTATTCATCGAAATTAAGTTATATTCATCAAATACATCCAAAATAACTTAAATTCACTTTATTCGTCGAAATTGAGTTATATTCATCAAATACATCCAAAATAACTTAAATTCACTTTATTCGTCGAAATTAAGTTATATTCATCAAATACATCGAAAATAACTTAAATTCACTTTATTCGTCGAAATTAAGTTATATTCATCAAATACATCCAAAATAACTTAAATTCACTTTATTCGTCGAAATTAAGTTATATTCATCAAATACATCCAAAATAACTTAAATTCACTTTATTCGTCGAAATTAAGTTATATTCATCAAATACATCGAAAATAACTTAAATTCACTTTATTCGTCGAAATTAAGTTATATTCATCAAATACATCGAAAATAACTTAAATTCACTTTATTCGTCGAAATTAAGTTATATTCATCAAATACATCCAAAATAACTTAAATTCACTTTATTCGTCGAAATTAAGTTATATTCATCAAATACATCCAAAATAACTTAAATTCACTTTATTCATCGAAATTAAGTTATATTCATCAAATACATCCAAAATAACTTAAATTCACTTTATTCGTCGAAATTAAGTTATATTCATCAAATACATCCAAAATAACTTAGATTCACTTTATTCGTCGAAATTAAGTTATATTCATCAAATACATCGAAAATAACTTAGATTCACTTTATTCATCGAAATTAAGTTATATTCATCAAATACATCCAAAATAACTTAGATTCACTTTATTCGTCGAAATTAAGTTATATTCATCAAATACATCCAAAATAACTTAAATTCACTTTATTCGTCGAAATTAAGTTATATTCATCAAATACATCGAAAATAACTTAAATTCACTTTATTCGTCGAAATTAAGTCATATTCATCAAATACATCGAAAATAACCTAAATTCCCTTAATTCATCGAAATTAAGTTACATTCATCGAATACATCAAAAATAACTTAAATTCACTTAATTCATCGAAATTAAGTTACATTCATCGAATACATCGAAAATAACTTAAATTCACTTAATTCATCGAAATTGAGTTACATTCATCGAATACATCGAAAATAACCTAAATTCACTTAATTCATCAAAATTAAGTTACTTTCATCGAATACGTCGAAAATAACCTAAATTCACTTAATTCATCGAAATTACATTCGAGTTACATTCATCGAATACATCGAAAATAACTTAAATTCACTTAATTCATCGAAATTAAGTTACATTCATCGAATACATCGAAAATAACCTAAATTCACTTAATTCATCGAAATTAAGTTACATTCATCGAATACATCGAAAATAACTTAAATTCACTTAAATCATCGAAATTAAGTTACATTCATCGAATACATCGAAAATAACTTAAATTCACTTAATTCATCGAAATTGAGTTACATTCATCGAATATATCGAAAATAACCTAAATTCACTTAATTCATCGAAATTGAGTTACATTCATCGAATATATCGAAAATAACCTAAATTCAATTAATTCATCGAAATTAAGTTACATTCATCGAATACATCGAAAATAACTTAACTTCACTTAATTCATCGAAATTAAGTTACATTCATCGAATACATCGAAAATAACCTAAAGTCACTTAATTCATCGAAATTAAGTTTCATTAATCGAATACATCGAAAATAACTTAAATTCACTTAATTCATCGAAATTAAGTTACATTCATCGAATACATCGAAAATTACTTAAATTCACTTAATTCATCGAAATTAAGCTACATTCATCGAATACATCGATAATAACTTAAATTCAATTAATTCAACGAAATTAAGTTACATTCATCGAATACACCGAAAATAACTTAAATTCACTTAATTCATCGAAATTGAGTTACATTCATCGATTACATCGAAAATAACTTAAATTCACTTAATTCATCGAATTTAACTTACATTCATCGAATACATCGAAAATAACCTAAATTCACTAAATTCATCGAAATTAAGTTACATTCATCGAATACACCGAAAATAACTTAAATTCACTTAATTCATCGAAATTGAGTTACATTCATCGAACACATCGAAAATAACTTAAATTCACTTAATTCATCGAAATTAAGTTACATTCATCGAATACATCGAAAATAACTTAAATTCACTTAATTCATCGAAATTAAGTTACATTCTTCGAATACATCGAAAATAACCTAAATTCACTTAATTCATCGAAATTAAGCTACATTCATCGAATGCATTGAAAATAACCTTAATTCACTTAATTCATCGAAATTAAGTTACATTCATCGAATACATCGAAAATAACTTAAATTCACTTAATTCATCGAAATTAAGTTACATTCATCGAACACATCGAAATTAACTTAAATTCACTTAATTCATCGAAATTGAGTTACATTCATCGAATACATCGAAAATAACTTAAATTCACTTAATTCATCGAAATTAAGTTACATTCATCGAATACATCGAAAATAACTTAAATTCACTTAATTCATCGAAATTAAGCTACATTCATCGAATGCATCGAAAATAATCTTAATTCACTTAATTCATCGAAATTAAGTTACATTCATCGAATACATCGAAAATAACATAAATTCACTTAATTCATCGAAATTAAGTTACATTCATCGAACACAACGAAAATAACTTAAATTCACTTAATTCATCGAAATTGAGTTACATTCATCGAATATATCGAAAATAACCTAAATTCACTTAATTCATCGAAATTAAGTTACATTCATCGAATACATCGAAAATAACTTAAATTCACTCAATTCAACGAAATTAAGTTACATTCATCGAATACACCGAAAATAACTTAAATTCACTTAATTCATCGAAATTGAGTTACATTCATCGAATACATCGAAAATAACTTAAATTCACTTAATTCATCGAAATTAAGTTACATTCATCGAATACATCGATAATAACCTAAATTCACTAAATTCATCGAAATTAAGTTACATTCATCGAATACACCGAAATTAACTTAAATTCACTTAATTCATCGAAATTGAGTTACATTCATCGAATACATCGAAAATAACTTAAATTCACTTAATTCGTCAAAATTAAGTTACATTCATCGAATACATCGAAAATAACTTAAATTCACTTAATTCATCGAAATTAAGTTACATTCATCGAATACATCGAAAATAACTTAAATTCACTTAATTCATCGAAATTAAGCTACATTCATCGAATGCATCGAAAATAACCTTAATTCACTTAATTCATCGAAATTAAGTTACATTCATCGAATACATCGAAAATAACTTAAATTCACTTAATTCATCGAAATTAAGTTACATTCATCGAATACATCGAAAATAACTTAAATTCACTTAATTCATCGAAATTGAGTTACATTCATCGAATATATCGAAAATAACCTAAATTCACTTAATTCATCGAAATTAAGTTACATTCATCGAATACATCGAAAATAACTTTACTTCACTTAATTCATCGAAATTAAGTTACATTCATCGAATACATCGAAAATAACCTAAATTCACTCAATTCATCGAAATTAAGTTACATTCATCGAATACATCGAAAATAAATTAAATTCACTTAATTCATCGAAATTAAGCTACATTCATCGAATACATCGAAAGTAACCTAAATTCACTTAATTCATGGAAATTAAGTTACATTCATCGAATACATCGAAAATAACTTAAATTCACTTAATTCATCGAAATTAAGTTACATTCATCGAATACATCGAAAATAACTTAAATTCACTTAATTCATCGAAATTAAGTTACATTCATCGAATACATCGAAAATAACCTAAATTCACTTAATTCATCGAAATTAAGCTACATTCATCGAATGCATCGAAAATAACCTAAATTCACTTAATTCATCGAAATTGAGTTACATTCATCGAATACATCGAAAATAACCTAAATTCACTTAATTCATCAAAATTAAGTTACTTTCATGGAATACGTCGAAAATAACCTAAATTCACTTAATTCATCGAAATTGAGTTGCATTCATCGAATACATCGAAAATAACCTAAATTCACTTAATTCATCGAAATTGAGTTACATTCATCGAATACATCGAAAATAACTTAAATTCACTTAATTCATCGAAATTAAGTTACATTCATCGAATACATTGAAAATAACTTAAATTCACTTAATTCATCGAAATTAAGCTACATTCATCGAATACATCGATAATAACTTAAATTCAATTAATTCAACGAAATTAAGTTACATTCATCGAATACACCGAAAATAACTTAAATTCACTTAATTCATCGAAATTGAGTTACATTCATCGATTACATCGAAAATAACTTAAATTCACTTAATTCATCGAAATTAAGTTACATTCATCGAATACATCGAAAATAACCTAAATTCACTAAATTCATCGAAATTAAGTTACATTCATCGAATACACCGAAAATAACTTAAATTCATTTAATTCATCAAAATTGAGTTACATTCATCGAATACATCGAAAATAACTTAAATTCACTTAATTCATCGAAATTAAGTTACATTCATCGAATACATCGAATATAACTTAAATTCACTTAATTCATCGAAATTAAGTTACATTCATCGAATACATCGAAAATAACTTAAATTCACTTAATTCAACGAAATTATGTTACATTCATCGAATACACCGAAAATAACTTAAATTCACTTAATTCATCAAAATTGAGTTACATTCATCGAATACATCGAAAATAACCTAAATCCACTTAATTCATCGAAATTAAGTTACATTCATCGAATACATCGAAAATAACCTAAATTCACTTAATTCATCGAAATTAAGCTACATTCATCGAATGCATCGAAAATAACCTAAATTCACTTAATTCATCGAAATTAAGTTACATTCATCGAATACATCGAAAATAACTTAAATTCACTTAATTCATCGAAATTAAGTTACATTCATCGAATATATCGAAAATAACCTAAATTCACCTAATTCATCGAAATTAAGTTACATTCATCGAATACATCGAAAATAACCTAAATTCACTTAATTCATCGAAATTAAGCTACATTCATCGAATGCATCGAAAATAACCTAAATTCACTTAATTCATCGAAATTAAGTTACATTCATCGAATACATCGAATATAACTTAAATTCACTTAATTCATCGAAATTAAGTTACATTCATCGAATACATCGAAAATAACTTAAATTCACTTAATTCAACGAAATTATGTTACATTCATCGAATACACCGAAAATAACTTAAATTCACTTAATTCATCAAAATTGAGTTACATTCATCGAATACATCGAAAATAACCTAAATCCACTTAATTCATCGAAATTAAGTTACATTCATCGAATACATCGAAAATAACCTAAATTCACTTAATTCATCGAAATTAAGCTACATTCATCGAATGCATCGAAAATAACCTAAATTCACTTAATTCATCGAAATTAAGTTATATTCATCAAATACATCCAAAATAACTTAAATTCACTTTATTCGTCGAAATTAAGTTATATTCATCAAATACATCCAAAATAACTTAAATTCACTTTATTCGTCGAAATTAAGTTATATTCATTAAATACATCCAAAATAACTTAAATTCACTTTATTCGTCGAAATTAAGTTATATTCATCAAATACATCGAAAATAACTTAAATTCACTTTATTCGTCGAAATTAAGTTATATTCATCAAATACATCCAAAATAACTTAGATTCACTTTATTCATCGAAATTAAGTTATATTATTCAAATACATCCAAAATAACTTAAATTCACTTAATTCATCGAAATTAAGTTATATTCATCAAATACATCCAAAATAACTTAAATTCACTTTATTCGTCGAAATTAAGTTATACATCCAAAATAACTTAGATTCACTTTATTCATCGAAATTAAGTTATATTATTCAAATACATCCAAAATAACTTAAATTCACTTTATTCATCGAAATTAAGTTATATTCATCAAATACATCCAAAATAACTTAAATTCACTTTATTCGTCGAAATTAAGTTATATTCATCAAATACATCCAAAATAACTTAAATTCACTTTATTCGTCGAAATTAAGTTATATTCATCAAATACATCCAAAATAACTTAAATTCACTTTATTCATCGAAATTAAGTTATATTCATCAAATACATCCAAAATAACTTAAATTCACTTTATTCGTCGAAATTAAGTTATATTCATCAAATACATCCAAAATAACTTAGATTCACTTTATTCATCGAAATTAAGTTATATTATTCAAATACATCCAAAATAACTTAAATTCACTTTATTCATCGAAATTAAGTTATATTCATCAAATACATCCAAAATAACTCAAATTCACTTTATTCGTCGAAATTATGTTATATTCATCAAATACATCCAAAATAACTTAAATTCACTTTATTCGTCGAAATTAAGTTATATTCATCAAATACATCCAAAATAACTTAAATTCACTTTATTCGTCGAAATTAAGTTATGTTCATCAAATACATCCAAAATAACTTAAATTCACTTTATTCGTCGAAATTAAGTCATATTCATCAAATACATCGAAAATAACTTAGATTCACTTTATTCATCGAAATTAAGTTATATTCATCAAATACATCCAAAATAACTTAAATTCACTTTATTCGTCGAAATTAAGTTATATTCATCAAATACATCGAAAATAACTTAGATTCACTTTATTCGTCGAAATTAAGTTATATTCATCAAATACATCCAAAATAACTTAAATTCACTTTATTCGTCGAAATTAAGTTATATTCATCAAATACATCGAAAATAACTTAGATTCACTTTATTCATCGAAATTAAATTATATTCATCAAATACATCGAAAATAACTTAGATTCAATTTATTCATCGAAATTAAGTTATATTCATCAAATACATCCAAAATAACTTAAATTCACTTTATTCGTCGAAATTTAGTTATATTCATCAAATACATCCAAAATAACTTAAATTCACTTTATTCGTCGAAATTAAGTTATATTCATCAAATACATCCAAAATAACTTAAATTCACTTTATTCGTCGAAATTAAGTTATATTCATCAAATACAACGAAAATAACTTAGATTCACTTTATTCATCGAAATTAAGTTATATTCATCAAATACATCCAAAATAACTTAAATTCACTTTATTCGTCGAAATTAAGTTATATTCATCAAATACATCGAAAATAACTTAAATTCACTTTATTCGTCGAAATTAAGTTATATTCATCAAATACATCCAAAATAACTTAGATTCACTTTATTCATCGAAATTAAGTTATATTTTTCAAATACATCCAAAATAACTTAAATTCACTTTATTCGTCGAAATTAAGTTATATTCATCAAATACATCGAAAATAACTTAGATTCACTTTATTCATCGAAATTAAGTTATATTCATCAAATACATCCAAAATACCTTAAATTCACTTTATTCGTCGAAATTAAGTTATATTCATCAAATAAATCGAAAATAACTTAAATTCACTTTATTCGTCGAAATTAAGTTATACTCATCAAATACATCCAAAATAACTTATTCACTTTATTCATCGAAATTAAGTTATATTATTCAAATACATCCAAAATAACTTAAATTCACTTTATTCATCGAAATTAAGTTATATTCATCAAATACATCCAAAATAACTTAAATTCACTTTATTCGTCGAAATTAAGTTATATTCATCAAATACATCCAAAATAACTTAAATTCACTTTATTCGTCGAAATTAAGTTATATTCATCAAATACATCCAAAATAACTTAAATTCACTTTATTCATCGAAATTAAGTTATATTCATCAAATACATCCAAAATAACTTAAATTCACTTTATTCGTCGAAATTAAGTTATATTCATCAAATACATCCAAAATAACTTAAATTCACTTTATTCGTCGAAATTAAGTTATATTCATCAAATACATCCAAAATAACTTAAATTCACTTTATTCGTCGAAATTAAGTTATATTCATCAAATACATCGAAAATAACTTAAATTCACTTTATTCGTCGAAATTAAGTTATATTCATCAAATACATCCAAAATAACTTAAATTCACTTTATTCGTCGAAATTAAGTTATATTCATCAAATACATCCAAAATAACTTAAATTCACTTTATTCATCGAAATTAAGTTATATTCATCAAATACATCCAAAATAACTTAAATTCACTTTATTCGTCGAAATTAAGTTATATTCATCAAATACATCGAAAATAACTTAAATTCACTTTATTCGTCGAAATTAAGTTATATTCATCAAATACATCGAAAATAACTTAAATTCACTTTATTCGTCGAAATTAGGTTATATTCATCAAATACATCCAAAATAACTTAAATTCACTTTATTCGTCGAAATTAAGTTATATTCATCAAATACATCGAAAATAACTTAAATTCACTTTATTCGTCGAAATTAAGTTATATTCATCAAATACATCCAAAATAACTTAAAGTGAATTATTCGTCGAAATTTAGTTATATTCATTAAATACATCCAAAATAACTTAAATTCACTTTATTCGTCGAAATTAAGTTATATTCATCAAATACATCCAAAATAACTTAAATTCACTTTATTCGTCGAAATTAAGTTATATTCATCAAATACATCGAAAATAACTTAAATTCACTTTATTCATCGAAATTAAGTTATATTCATCAAATACATCCAAAATAACTTAAATTCACTTTATTCATCGAAATTAAGTTATATTCATCAAATACATCCAAAATAACTTAAATTCACTTTATTCGTCGAAATTAAGTTATATTCATCAAATACATCCAAAATAACTTAGATTCACTTTATTCGTCGAAATTAAGTTATATTCATCAAATACATCGAAAATAACTTAGATTCACTTTATTCATCGAAATTAAGTTATATTCATCAAATACATCCAAAACAACTTAGATTCACTTTATTCGTCGAAATTAAGTTATATTCATCAAATACATCCAAAATAACTTAAATTCACTTTATTCGTCGAAATTAAGTTATATTCATCAAATACATCGAAAATAACTTAAATTCACTTTATTCGTCGAAATTAAGTCATATTCATCAAATACATCGAAAATAACTTAGATTCACTTTACTCATCGAAATTAAGTTATATTCATCAAATACATCCAAAATAACTTAAATTCACTTTATTCGTCGAAATTAAGTTATATTCATCAAATACATCGAAAATAACTTAGATTCACTTTATTCATCGAAATTAAGTTATATTCATCAAATAAATCCAAAATAACTTAAATTCACTTTATTCGTCGAAATTAAGTTATATTCATCAAATACATCCAAAATAACTTAAATTCACTTTATTCGTCGAAATTAAGTTATATTCATCAAATACATCGAAAATAACTTAGATACACTTTATTCATCGAAATTAAGTTATATTCATCAAATACATCCAAAATAACTTAAATTCACTTTATTCGTCGAAATTAAGTTATATTCATCAAATACATCGAAAATAACTTAAATTCACTTTATTCGTCGAAATTAAGTTATATTCATCAAATACATCCAAAATAACTTAGATTCACTTTATTCATCGAAATTAAGTTATATTATTCAAATACATCCAAAATAACTTAAATTCACTTTATTCATCGAAATTAAGTTATATTCATCAAATACATCCAAAATAACTTAAATTCACTTTATTCGTCGAAATTAAGTTATATTCTTCAAATACATCGAAAATAACTTAAATTCACTTTATTCGTCGAAATTAAGTTATATTCATCAAATACATCCAAAATAACTTAAATTCACTTTATTCGTCGAAATTAAGTTATATTCATCAAATACATCCAAAATAACTTAAATTCACTTTATTCATCGAAATTAAGTTATATTCATCAAATACATCCAAAATAACTTAAATTCACTTTATTCATCGAAATTAAGTTATATTCATCAAATACATCCAAAATAACTTAAATTCACTTTATTCGTCGAAATTGAGTTATATTCATCAAATACATCCAAAATAACTTAAATTCACTTTATTCGTCGAAATTAAGTTATATTCATCAAATACATCGAAAATAACTTAAATTCACTTTATTCGTCGAAATTAAGTTATATTCATCAAATACATCCAAAATAACTTAAATTCACTTTATTCGTCGAAATTAAGTTATATTCATCAAATACATCCAAAATAACTTAAATTCACTTTATTCGTCGAAATTAAGTTATATTCATCAAATACATCGAAAATAACTTAAATTCACTTTATTCGTCGAAATTAAGTTATATTCATCAAATACATCGAAAATAACTTAAATTCACTTTATTCGTCGAAATTAAGTTATATTCATCAAATACATCCAAAATAACTTAAATTCACTTTATTCGTCGAAATTAAGTTATATTCATCAAATACATCCAAAATAACTTAAATTCACTTTATTCATCGAAATTAAGTTATATTCATCAAATACATCCAAAATAACTTAAATTCACTTTATTCGTCGAAATTAAGTTATATTCATCAAATACATCCAAAATAACTTAGATTCACTTTATTCGTCGAAATTAAGTTATATTCATCAAATACATCGAAAATAACTTAGATTCACTTTATTCATCGAAATTAAGTTATATTCATCAAATACATCCAAAATAACTTAGATTCACTTTATTCGTCGAAATTAAGTTATATTCATCAAATACATCCAAAATAACTTAAATTCACTTTATTCGTCGAAATTAAGTTATATTCATCAAATACATCGAAAATAACTTAAATTCACTTTATTCGTCGAAATTAAGTCATATTCATCAAATACATCGAAAATAACTTAGATTCACTTTATTCATCGAAATTAAGTTATATTCATCAAATACATCGAAAATAACTTAGATTCACTTTATTCATCGAAATTAAGTTATATTCATCAAAAAAATCCAAAATAACTTAAATTCACTTTATTCGTCGAAATTAAGTTATATTCATCAAATACATCCAAAATAACTTAAATTCACTTTATTCGTCGAAATTAAGTTATATTCATCAAATACATCCAAAATAACTTAAATTCACTTTATTCGTCGAAATTAAGTTATATTCATTAAATACATCCAAAATAACTTAAATTCACTTTATTCGTCGAAATTAAGTTATATTCATCAAATACATCGAAAATAACTTAAATTCACTTTATTCGTCGAAATTAAGTTATATTCATCAAATACATCCAAAATAACTTAGATTCACTTTATTCATCGAAATTAAGTTATATTATTCAAATACATCCAAAATAACTTAAATTCACTTAATTCATCGAAATTAAGTTATATTCATCAAATACATCCAAAATAACTTAAATTCACTTTATTCGTCGAAATTAAGTTATACATCCAAAATAACTTAGATTCACTTTATTCATCGAAATTAAGTTATATTATTCAAATACATCCAAAATAACTTAAATTCACTTTATTCATCGAAATTAAGTTATATTCATCAAATACATCCAAAATAACTTAAATTCACTTTATTCGTCGAAATTAAGTTATATTCATCAAATACATCCAAAATAACTTAAATTCACTTTATTCGTCGAAATTAAGTTATATTCATCAAATACATCCAAAATAACTTAAATTCACTTTATTCATCGAAATTAAGTTATATTCATCAAATACATCCAAAATAACTTAAATTCACTTTATTCGTCGAAATTAAGTTATATTCATCAAATACATCCAAAATAACTTAGATTCACTTTATTCATCGAAATTAAGTTATATTATTCAAATACATCCAAAATAACTTAAATTCACTTTATTCATCGAAATTAAGTTATATTCATCAAATACATCCAAAATAACTTAAATTCACTTTATTCGTCGAAATTATGTTATATTCATCAAATACATCCAAAATAACTTAAATTCACTTTATTCGTCGAAATTAAGTTATATTTATCAAATACATCCAAAATAACTTAAATTCACTTTATTCGTCGAAATTAAGTTATGTTCATCAAATACATCCAAAATAACTTAAATTCACTTTATTCGTCGAAATTAAGTCATATTCATCAAATACATCGAAAATAACTTAGATTCACTTTATTCATCGAAATTAAGTTATATTCATCAAATACATCCAAAATAACTTAAATTCACTTTATTCGTCGAAATTAAGTTGTATTCATCAAATACATCGAAAATAACTTAGATTCACTTTATTCGTCGAAATTAAGTTATATTCATCAAATACATCCAAAATAACTTAAATTCACTTTATTCGTCGAAATTAAGTTATATTCATCAAATACATCGAAAATAACTTAGATTCACTTTATTCATCGAAATTAAGTTATATTCATCAAATACATCGAAAATAACTTAGATTCACTTTATTCATCGAAATTAAGTTATATTCATCAAATACATCCAAAATAACTTAAATTCACTTTATTCGTCGAAATTTAGTTATATTCATCAAATACATCCAAAATAACTTAAATTCACTTTATTCGTCGAAATTAAGTTATATTCATCAAATACATCCAAAATAACTTAAATTCACTTTATTCGTCGAAATTAAGTTATATTCATCAAATACATCGAAAATAACTTAGATTCACTTTATTCATCGAAATTAAGTTATATTCATCAAATACATCCAAAATAACTTAAATTCACTTTATTCGTCGAAATTAAGTTATATTCATCAAATACATCGAAAATAACTTAAATTCACTTTATTCGTCGAAATTAAGTTATATTCATCAAATACATCCAAAATAACTTAGATTCACTTTATTCATCGAAATTAAGTTATATTTTTCAAATACATCCAAAATAACTTAAATTCACCTTATTCATCGAAATTAAGTTATATTCATCAAATACATCCAAAATAACTTAAATTCACTTTATTCGTCGAAATTAAGTTATATTCATCAAATACATCCAAAATAACTTAAATTCACTTTATTCGTCGAAATTAAGTTATATTCATCAAATACATCCAAAATAACTTAAATTCACTTTATTCGTCGAAATTAAGTTATATTCATCAAATACATCCAAAATAACTTAAATTCACTTTATTCGTCGAAATTAAGTTATATTCATCAAATACATCCAAAATAACTTAAATTCACTTTATTCGTCGAAATTAAGTTATATTCATCAAATACATCCAAAATAACTTAGATTCACTTTATTCATCGAAATTAAGTTATATTATTCAAATACATCCAAAATAACTTAAATTCACTTTATTCATCGAAATTAAGTTATATTCATCAAATACATCCAAAATAACTTAAATTCACTTTATTCGTCGAAATTAAGTTATATTCATCAAATACATCCAAAATAACATAAATTCACTTTATTCGTCGAAATTAAGTCATATTCATCAAATACATCGAAAATAACTTAGATTCACTTTATTCATCGAAATTAAGTTATATTCATCAAATACATCCAAAATAACTTAAATTCACTTTATTCGTCGAAATTAAGTTATATTCATCAAATACATCGAAAATAACTTAGATTCACTTTATTCGTCGAAATTAAGTTATATTCATCAAATACATCCAAAATAACTTAAATTCACTTTATTCGTCGAAATTAAGTTATATTCATCAAATACATCGAAAATAACTTAGATTCACTTTATTCATCGAAATTAAGTTATATTCATCAAATACATCCAAAATAACTTAAATTCACTTTATTCGTCGAAATTAAGTTATATTCATCAAATACATCCAAAATAACTTAAATTCACTTTATTCGTCGAAATTAAGTTATATTCATCAAATACATCGAAAATAACTTAGATTCACTTTATTCATCGAAATTAAGTTATATTCATCAAATACATCCAAAATAACTTAAATTCACTTTATTCGTCGAAATTAAGTTATATTCATCAAATACATCGAAAATAACTTAGATTCACTTTATTCATCGAAATTAAGTTATATTCATCAAATACATCCAAAATAACTTAAATTCACTTTATTCGTCGAAATTTAGTTATATTCATGAAATACATCCAAAATAACTTAAATTCACTTTATTCGTCGAAATTAAGTTATATTCATCAAATACATCCAAAATAACTTAAATTCACTTTATTCGTCGAAATTAAGTTATATTCATCAAATACATCGAAAATAACTTAGATTCACTTTATTCATCGAAATTAAGTTATATTCATCAAATACATCCAAAATAACTTAAATTCATATTATTCGTCGAAATTAAGTTATATTCATCAAATACATCGAAAATAACTTAAATTCACTTTATTCGTCGAAATTAAGTTATACTCATCAAATACATCCAAAATAACTTAGATTCACTTTATTCATCGAAATTAAGTTATATTATTCAAATACATCCAAAATAACTTAAATTCACTTTATTCATCGAAATTAAGTTATATTCATCAAATACATCCAAAATAACTTAAATTCACTTTATTCGTCGAAATTAAGTTATATTCATCAAATACATCCAAAATAACTTAAATTCACTTTATTCATCGAAATTAAGTTATATTCATCAAATACATCCAAAATAACTTAAATTCACTATATTCGTCGAAATTAAGTTATATTCATCAAATACATCGAAAATAACTTAAATTCACTTTATTCGTCGAAATTAAGTTATATTCATCAAATACATCCAAAATAACTTAAATTCACTTTATTCGTCGAAATTAAGTTATATTCATCAAATACATCCAAAATAACTTAAATTCACTTTATTCGTCGAAATTAAGTTATATTCATCAAATACATCGAAAATAACTTAAATTCACTTTATTCGTCGAAATTAAGTTATATTCATCAAATACATCCAAAATAACTTAAATTCACTTTATTCGTCGAAATTAAGTTATATTCATCAAATACATCCAAAATAACTTAAGTTCACTTTATTCGTCGAAATTAAGTTATATTCATCAAATACATCCAAAATAACTTAAATTCACTTTATTCGTCGAAATTAAGTTATATTCATCAAATACATCGAAAATAACTTAGATTCACTTTATTCATCGAAATTAAGTTATATTCATCAAATACATCCAAAATAACTTAAATTCACTTTATTCGTCGAAATTAAGTTATATTCATCAAATACATCGAAAATAACTTAAATTCACTTTATTCGTCGAAATTAAGTTATACTCATCAAATACATCCAAAATAACTTAGATTCACTTTATTCATCGAAATTAAGTTATATTATTCAAATACATCCAAAATAACTTAAATTCACTTTATTCATCGAAATTAAGTTATATTCATCAAATACATCCAAAATAACTTAAATTCACTTTATTCGTCGAAATTAAGTTATATTCATCAAATACATCCAAAATAACTTAAATTCACTTTATTCGTCGAAATTAAGTTATATTCATCAAATACATCCAAAATAACTTAAATTCACTTTATTCATCGAAATTAAGTTATATTCATCAAATACATCCAAAATAACTTAAATTCACTATATTCGTCGAAATTAAGTTATATTCATCAAATACATCGAAAATAACTTAAATTCACTTTATTCGTCGAAATTAAGTTATATTCATCAAATACATCCAAAATAACTTAAATTCACTTTATTCGTCGAAATTAAGTTATATTCATCAAATACATCCAAAATAACTTAAATTCACTTTATTCGTCGAAATTAAGTTATATTCATCAAATACATCGAAAATAACTTAAATTCATTTTATTCGTCGAAATTAAGTTATATTCATCAAATACATCCAAAATAACTTAAATTCACTTTTTTCGTCGAAATTAAGTTATATTCATCAAATACATCCAAAATAACTTAAATTCACTTTATTCATCGAAATTAAGTTATATTCATCAAATACATCCAAAATAACTTAAATTCACTTTATTCGTCGAAATTAAGTTATATTCATCAAATACATCGAAAATAACTTAAATTCACTTTATTCGTCGAAATTAAGTTATATTCATCAAATACATCGAAAATAACTTAAATTCACTTTATTCGTCGAAATTAAGTTATATTCATCAAATACATCCAAAATAACTTAAATTCACTTTATTCGTCGAAATTAAGTTATATTCATCAAATACATCGAAAATAACTTAAATTCACTTTATTCGTCGAAATTAAGTTATATTCATCAAATACATCCAAAATAACTTAGATTCACTTTATTCATCGAAATTAAGTTATATTCATCAAATACATCCAAAATAACTTAAAGTGAATTATTCGTCGAAATTTAGTTATATTCATTAAATACATACATCCAAAATAACTTAAATTCACTTTATTCGTCGAAATTAAGTTATATTCATCAAATACATCCAAAATAACTTAAATTCACTTTATTTGTCGAAATTAAGTTATATTCATCAAATACATCGAAAATAACTTAAATTCACTTTATTCGTCGAAATTAAGTCATATTCATCAAATACATCCAAAATAACTTAAATTCACTTTATTCATCGAAATTAAGTTATATTCATCAAATACATCCAAAATAACTTAAATTCACTTTATTCGTCGAAATTAAGTTATATTCATCAAATACATCCAAAATAACTTAGATTCACTTTATTCGTCGAAATTAAGTTATATTCATCAAATACATCGAAAATAACTTAGATTATTCGTCGAAATTAAGTTATATTCATCAAATACATCGAAAATAACTTAGATTCACTTTATTCATCGAAATTAAGTTATATTCATCAAATACATCCAAAATAACTTAGATTCACTTTATTCGTCGAAATTAAGTTATATTCATCAAATACATCCAAAATAACTTAAATTCACCTTATTCGTCGAAATTAAGTTATATTCATCAAATACATCGAAAATAACTTAAATTCACTTTATTCGTCGAAATTAAGTCATATTCATCAAATACATCGAAAATAACTTAGATTCACTTTATTCATCGAAATTAAGTTATATTCATCAAATACATCCAAAACTTTATTCGTCGAAATTAAGTTATATTCATCAAATACATCCAAAATAACTTAAATTCACTTTATTCGTCGAAATTAAGTTATATTCATCAAATACATCGAAAATAACTTAGATACACTTTATTCATCGAAATTAAGTTATATTCATCAAATACATCCAAAATAACTTAAATTCACTTTATTCGTCGAAATTAAGTTATATTCATCAAATACATCGAAAATAACTTAAATTCTCTTTATTCGTCGAAATTAAGTTATATTCATCAAATACATCCAAAATAACTTAGATTCACTTTATTCATCGAAATTAAGTTATATTATTCAAATACATCCAAAATAACTTAAATTCACTTTATTCATCGAAATTAAGTTATATTCATCAAATACATCCAAAATAACTTAAATTCACTTTATTCGTCGAAATTAAGTTATATTCATCAAATACATCGAAAATAACTTAAATTCACTTTATTCGTCGAAATTAAGTTATATTCATCAAATACATCGAAAATAACTTAAATTCACTTTATTCGTCGAAATTAAGTTATATTCATCAAATACATCCAAAATAACTTAAATTCACTTTATTCGTCGAAATTAAGTTATATTCATCAAATACATCCAAAATAACTTAAATTCACTTTATTCATCGAAATTAAGTTATATTCATCAAATACATCCAAAATAACTTAAATTCACTTTATTCGTCGAAATTAAGTTATATTCATCAAATACATCCAAAATAACTTAAATTCACTTAATTCGTCGAAATTAAGTTATATTCATCAAATACATCCAAAATAACTTAAATTCACTTTATTCATCGAAATTAAGTTATATTCATCAAATACATCCAAAATAACTTAAATTCACTTTATTCGTCGAAATTGAGTTATATTCATCAAATACATCCAAAATAACTTAAATTCACTTTATTCGTCGAAATTAAGTTATATTCATCAAATACATCGAAAATAACTTAAATTCACTTTATTCGTCGAAATTAAGTTATATTCATCAAATACATCCAAAAAAACTTAAATTCACTTTATTCGTCGAAATTAAGTTATATTCATCAAATACATCCAAAATAACTTAAATTCACTTTATTCGTCGAAATTAAGTTATATTCATCAAATACATCCAAAATAACTTAAATTCACTTTATTCATCGAAATTAAGTTATATTCATCAAATACATCCAAAATAACTTAAATTCACTTTATTCTTCGAAATTAAGTTATATTCATCAAATACATCCAAAATAACTTAAATTCACTTTATTCGTCGAAATTAAGTTATATTCATCAAATACATCGAAAATAACTTAAATTCACTTTATTCGTCGAAATTAAGTTATATCCATCAAATACATCCAAAATAACTTAAATTCACTTTATTCGTCGAAATTAAGTTATATTCATCAAATACATCCAAAATAACTTAAATTCACTTTATTCATCGAAATTAAGTTATATTCATCAAATACATCCAAAATAACTTAAATTCACTTTATTCGTCGAAATTAAGTTATATTCATCAAATACATCCAAAATAACTTAAATTCACTTAATTCGTCGAAATTAAGTTATATTCATCAAATACATCCAAAATAACTTAAATTCACTTTATTCATCGAAATTAAGTTATATTCATCAAATACATCCAAAATAACTTAAATTCACTTTATTCGTCGAAATTGAGTTATATTCATCAAATACATCCAAAATAACTTAAATTCACTTTATTCGTCGAAATTAAGTTATATTCATCAAATACATCGAAAATAACTTAAATTCACTTTATTCGTCGAAATTAAGTTATATTCATCAAATACATCCAAAATAACTTAAATTCACTTTATTCGTTGAAATTAAGTTATATTCATCAAATACATCCAAAATAACTTAAATTCACTTTATTCGTCGAAATTAAGTTATATTCATCAAATACATCCAAAATAACTTAAATTCACTTTATTTATCGAAATTAAGTTATATTCATCAAATACATCCAAAATAACTTAAATTCACTTTATTCTTCGAAATTAAGTTATATTCATCAAATACATCCAAAATAACGTAAATTCACTTTATTCGTCGAAATTAAGTTATATTCATCAAATACATCCAAAATAACTTAAATTCACTTTATTCGTCGAAATTAAGTTATATTCATCAAATACATCGAAAATAACTTAAATTCACTTTATTCGTCGAAATTAAGTTATATTCATCAAATACATCCAAAATAACTTAAATTCACTTTATTCGTCGAAATTAAGTTATATTCATCAAATACATCCAAAATAACTTAAATTCACTTTATTCATCGAAATTAAGTTATATTCATCAAATACATCCAAAATAACTTAAATTCACTTTATTCGTCGAAATTAAGTTATATTCATCAAATACATCCAAAATAACTTAAATTCACTTTATTCGTCGAAATTAAGTTATATTCATCAAATACATCGAAAATAACTTAAATTCACTTTATTCGTAGAAATTAAGTTATATTCATCAAATACATCCAAAATAACTTAAATTCACTTTATTCGTCGAAATTAAGTTATATTCATCAAATACATCCAAAATAACTTAAAGTCGTCGAAATTTAGTTATATTCATTAAATACATCCAAAATAACTTAAATTCACTTTATTCGTCGAAATTAAGTTATATTCATCAAATACATCCAAAATAACTTAAATTCACTTTATTCGTCGAAATTAAGTTATATTCATCAAATACATCGAAAATAACTTAAATTCACTTTATTCATCGAAATTAAGTTATATTCATCAAATACATCCAAAATAACTTAAATTCACTTTATTCATCGAAATTAAGTTATATTCATCAAATACATCCAAAATAACTTAAATTCACTTTATTCGTCGAAATTAAGTTATATTCATCAAATACATCCAAAATAACTTAGATTCACTTTATTCGTCGAAATTAAGTTATATTCATCAAATACATCGAAAATAACTTAGATTCACTTTATTCATCGAAATTAAGTTATATTCATCAAATACATCCAAAATAACTTAGATTCACTTTATTCGTCGAAATTAAGTTATATTCATCAAATACATCGAAAATAACTTAAATTCACTTTATTCGTCGAAATTTAGTTATATTCATCAAATACATCCAAAATAACTTAGATTCACTTTATTCATCGAAATTAAGTTATATTCATCAAATACATCCAAAATAACTTAAAGTGAATTATTCGTCGAAATTTAGTTATATTCATTAAATACATCCAAAATAACTTAAATTCACTTTATTCGTCGAAATTAAGTTATATTCATCAAATACATCCAAAATAACTTAAATTCACTTTATTCGTCGAAATTAAGTTATATTCTCAAATACATCCAAAATAACTTAAATTCACTTTATTCGTCGAAATTAAGTTATATTCATCAAATACATCGAAAATAACTTAAATTCACTTTATTCGTCGAAATTAAGTTATATTCATCAAATACATCCAAAATAACTTAAATTCACTTTATTCGTCGAAATTAAGTTATATTCATCAAATACATCCAAAATAACTTAAATTCACTTTATCATCGAAATTAAGTTATATTCATCAAATACATCCAAAATAACTTAAATTCACTTTATTCGTCGAAATTAAGTTATATTCATCAAATACATCGAAAATAACAAATTCACTTTATTCGTCGAAATTAAGTCATATTCATCAAATACATCGAAAATAACTTAGATTCACTTTATTCATCGAAATTAAGTTATATTCATCAAATACATCCAAAATAACTTAGATTCACTTTATTCATCGAAATTAAGTTATATTCATCAAATACATCCAAAATAACTTAAATTCACTTTATTCGTCGAAATTTAGTTATATTCATCAAATACATCCAAAATAACTTAAATTCACTTTATTCGTCGAAATTAAGTTATATTCATCAAATACATCCAAAATAACTTAAATTCACTTTATTCGTCGAAATTAAGTTATATTCATCAAATACATCGAAAATAACTTAGATTCACTTTATTCATCGAAATTAAGTTATATTCATCAAATACATCCAAAATAACTTAAATTCACTTTATTCGTCGAAATTAAGTTATATTCATCAAATACATCGAAAATAACTTAAATTCACTTTATTCGTCGAAATTAAGTTATATTCATCAAATACATCCAAAATAACTTAAATTCACTTTATTCGTCGAAATTAAGTTATATTCATCAAATACATCCAAAATAACTTAAATTCACTTTATTCATCGAAATTAAGTTATATTCATCAAATACATCCAAAATAACTTAAATTCACTATATTCGTCGAAATTAAGTTATATTCATCAAATACATCGAAAATAACTTAAATTCACTTTATTCGTCGAAATTAAGTTATATTCATCAAATACATCCAAAATAACTTAAATTCACTTTATTCGTCGAAATTAAGTTATATTCATCAAATACATCCAAAATAACTTAAATTCACTTTATTCGTCGAAATTAAGTTATATTCATCAAATACATCGAAAATAACTTAAATTCATTTTATTCGTCGAAATTAAGTTATATTCATCAAATACATCCAAAATAACTTAAATTCACTTTTTTCGTCGAAATTAAGTTATATTCATCAAATACATCCAAAATAACTTAAATTCACTTTATTCATCGAAATTAAGTTATATTCATCAAATACATCCAAAATAACTTAAATTCACTTTATTCGTCGAAATTAAGTTATATTCATCAAATACATCGAAAATAACTTAAATTCACTTTATTCGTCGAAATTAAGTTATATTCATCAAATACATCGAAAATAACTTAAATTCACTTATTCGTCGAAATTAAGTTATATTCATCAAATACATCGAAAATAACTTAAATTCACTTTATTCGTCGAAATTAAGTTATATTCATCAAATACATCGGAAATAACTTAAATTCACTTTATTCGTCGAAATTAAGTTATATTCATCAAATACATCCAAAATAACTTAGATTCACTTTATTCATCGAAATTAAGTTATATTCATCAAATACATCCAAAATAACTTAAAGTGAATTATTCGTCGAAATTTAGTTATATTCATTAAATACATCCAAAATAACTTAAATTCACTTTATTCGTCGAAATTAAGTTATATTCATCAAATACATCCAAAATAACTTAATTTCACTTTATTTGTCGAAATTAAGTTATATTCATCAAATACATCGAAAATAACTTAAATTCACTTTATTCGTCGAAATTAAGTCATATTCATCAAATACATCCGAAATAACTTAAATTCACTTTATTCATCGAAATTAAGTTATATTCATCAAATACATCCAAAATAACTTAAATTCACTTTATTCGTCGAAATTAAGTTATATTCATCAAATACATCCAAAATAACTTAGATTCACTTTATTCGTCGAAATTAAGTTATATTCATCAAATACATCGAAAATAACTTAGATTATTCGTCGAAATTAAGTTATATTCATCAATACATCGAAAATAACTTAGATTCACTTTATTCATCGAAATTAAGTTATATTCATCAAATACATCCAAAATAACTTAGATTCACTTTATTCGTCGAAATTAAGTTATATTCATCAAATACATCCAAAATAACTTAAATTCACTTTATTCGTCGAATTAAGTTATATTCATCAAATACATCGAAAATAACTTAAATTCACTTTATTCGTCGAAATTAAGTCATATTCATCAAATACATCGAAATAACTTAGATTCACTTATTCATCGAAATTAAGTTATATTCATCAAATACATCCAAAACTTTATTCGTCGAAATTAAGTTATATTCATCAAATACATCCAAAATAACTTAAATTCACTTTATTCGTCGAAATTAAGTTATATTCATCAAATACATCCAAATAACTTAAATTCACTTTATTCGTCGAAATTAAGTTATATTCATCAAATACATCGAAATAACTTAGATACACTTTATTCATCGAAATTAAGTTATATTCATCAAATACATCCAAAATAACTTAAATTCACTTTATTCGTCGAAATTAAGTTATATTCATCAAATACATCGAAAATAACTTAAATTCACTTTATTCGTCGAAATTAAGTTATATTCATCAAATACATCCAAAATAACTTAGATTCACTTTATTCATCGAAATTAAGTTATATTATTCAAATACATCCAAAATAACTTAAATTCACTTTATTCATCGAAATTAAGTTATATTCATCAAATACATCCAAAATAACTTAAATTCACTTTATTCGTCGAAATTAAGTTATATTCATCAAATACATCGAAAATAACTTAAATTCACTTTATTCGTCGAAATAAGTTATATTCATCAAATACATCGAAAATAACTTAAATTCACTTTATTCGTCGAAATTAAGTTATATTCATCAAATACATCCAAAATAACTTAAATTCACTTTATTCGTCGAAATTAAGTTATATTCATCAAATACATCCAAAATAACTTAAATTCACTTTATTCATCGAAATTAAGTTATATTCATCAAATACATCCAAAATAACTTAAATTCACTTTATTCGTCGAAATTAAGTTATATTCATCAAATACATCCAAAATAACTTAAATTCACTTTATTCGTCGAAATTAAGTTATATTCATCAAATACATCGAAAATAACTTAAATTCACTTTATTCATCGAAATTAAGTTATATTCATCAAATACATCCAAAATAACTTAAATTCACTTTATTCTTCGAAATTAAGTTATATTCATCAAATACATCCAAAATAACTTAAATTCACTTTATTCGTCGAAATTAAGATATATTCATCAAATACATCGAAAATAACTTAAATTCACTTTATTCGTCGAAATTAAGTTATATTCATCAAATACATCCAAAATAACTTAAATTCACTTTATTCGTCGAAATTAAGTTATATTCATCAAATACATCCAAAATAACTTAAATTCACTTTATTCGTCGAAATTAAGTTATATTCATCAAATACATCGAAAATAACTTAAATTCACTTTATTCGTCGAAATTAAGTTATATTCATCAAAATACATCCAAAATAACTTAAATTCACTTTATTCGTCGAAATTAAGTTATATTCATCAAATACATCGAAAATAACTTAAAGTGAATTATTCGTCGAAATTTAGTTATATTCATTAAATACATCCAAAATAACTTAAATTCACTTTATTCGTCGAAATTAAGTTATATTCATCAAATACATCCAAAATAACTAAATTCACTTTATTCGTCGAAATTAAGTTATATTCATCAAATACATCGAAAATAACTTAAATTCACTTTATTCATCGAAATTAAGTTATATTCATCAAATACATCCAAAATAACTTAAATTCACTTTATTCATCGAAATTAAGTTATATTCATCAAATACATCCAAAATAACTTAAATTCACTTTATTCGTCGAAATTAGTTATATTCATCAAATACATCCAAAATAACTTAGATTCACTTTATTCGTCGAAATTAAGTTATATTCATCAAATACATCGAAAATAACTTAGATTCACTTTATTCATCGAATTTAAGTTATATTCATCAAATACATCCAAAATAACTTAGATTCACTTTATTCGTCGAAATTAAGTTATATTCATCAAATACATCCAAAATAACTTAAATTCACTTTATTCGACGAAATTAAGTTATATTCATCAAATACATCGAAAATAACTTAAATTCACTTTATTCGTCGAAATTAAGTCATATTCATCAAATACATCGAAAATAACTTAGATTCACTTTA
>CATLJY010000298.1:0-30404 GCA_949987705.1 Thereva unica | reverse complement strand
TAAGTTATTTTGGATGTACTCGATGAATATAACTTAATTTCGATGCATAAAGTGAATTTAAGTTATTTTGGATGTACTCGATGAATATAACATAATTTCAATGAATAAAGTGAATTTAAGTCATTTTGGATGTATTTGATGAATGTAACTTAATTTCGATGAATAAAGTGAATTTAAGTTATTTTGGATGTATTTGATGAATGTAACTTAATTTCGATGAATAAAGTGAATTTAAGTTATTTTCGATGTATTTGATGAATATAACTTATTTTCGATGAATAAAGTGAATTTAAGTTATTTTGGATGTACTCGATGAATATAACTTAATTTCGATGAATAAAGTGAATTTAAGTTTTTTTGGATGTACTCGATGAATATAACTTAATTTCGACGAATAAAGTGAATTTAAGTTATTTTGGTTGTATTTGATGAATATAACTTAATTTCGATGAATAAATGGAATTTAAGTTATTTTGGATATATTTGATGAATATAACTTAATTTCGATGAATAAAGTGAATTTAAGTTATTTTGGATGTATTTGATGAATGTAACTTAATTTCGATGAATAAAGTGAATTTAAGTTATTTTGGATGTACTCGATGAATATAACTTAATTTCGATGAATAAAGTGAATTTAAGTTATTTTGGATGTACTCGATGAATATAACTTAATTTCGATGAATAAAGTGAATTTAAGTTATTTTGGATGTACTCGATGAATGTAACTTAATTTCGATGAATAAAGTGAATTTAAGTTATTTTTGATGTATTTGATGAATATAACTTAATTTCGATGAATAAAGTGAATTTAAGATATTTTGGATGTATTTGATGAATATAACTTAATTTCGATGAATAAAGTGAATTTAAGTTATTTTCGATGTATTTGATGAATATAACTTAATTTCGATGAATAAAGTGAATTTAAGTTATTTTGGATGTACTCGATGAATGTAACTTAATTTCGATGAATAAAGTGAATTTAAGTTATTTTGGATGTATTTGATGAATGTAACTTAATTTCGATGAATAAAGTGAATTTAAGTTATTTTGGATGTACTCGATGAATATAACTTCATTTCGATGAATAAAGTGAATTTAAGTTATTTTGAATGTATTTGATGAATATAACTTAATTTCGATGAATAAAGTGAATTTAAGTTATTTTGGATGTACTCGATGAATGTAACTTAATTTCGATGAATAAAGTGAATTTAAGTTATTTTGGATGTATTTGATGAATGTAACTTAATTTCGATGAATAAAGTGAATTTAAGTTATTTTGGATGTACTCGATGAATATAACTTAATTTCGATGAATAAAGTGAATTTAAGTTATTTTGGATGTACTCGATGAATATGACTTAATTTCGATGAATAATGTGAATTTAAGTTATTTTGAATGTATTTGATGAATGTAACTTAATTTCGATGAATAAAGTGAATTTAAGTTATTTTCGATGTATTTGATGAATATAACTTAATTTCGATGAATAAAGTGAATTTAAGTTATTTTGGATGTACTCGATGAATATAACTTAATTTCGATGAATAAAGTGAATTTAAGTTTTTTTGGATGTACTCGATGAATATAACTTAATTTCGATGAATAAAGTGAATTTAAGTTATTTTGGATGTATTTGATGAATATAACTTAATTTCGATGAATAAAGTGAATTTAAGTTATTTTGGATGTATTTGATGAATATAACTTAATTTCGATGAATAAAGTGAATTTAAGTTATTTTGGATGTATTTGATGAATGTAACTTAATTTCGATGAATAAAGTTAATTTAAGTTATTTTGGATGTATTTGATGAATATAACTTAATTTCGATGAATAAAGTGAATTTAAGTTATTTTCGATGTATTTGATGAATATAACTTAATTTCGATGAATAAAGTGAATTTAAGTTATTTTGGATGTACTCGATGAATATAACTTAATTTCGATGCATAAAGTGAATTTAAGTTATTTTGGATGTACTCGATGAATATAACATAATTTCAATGAATAAAGTGAATTTAAGTCATTTTGGATGTATTTGATGAATGTAACTTAATTTCGATGAATAAAGTGAATTTAAGTTATTTTGGATGTACTCGATGAATATAACTTAATTTCGATGAATAAAGTGAATTTAAGTTATTTTGGATGTATTTGATGAATGTAGCTTAATTTCGATGAATAAAGTGAATTTAAGTTATTTTCGATGTATTTGATGAATATAACTTAATTTCGATGAATAAAGTGAATTTAAGTTATTTTGGATGTACTCGATGAATATAACTTAATTTCGATGCATAAAGTGAATTTAAGTTATTTTGGATGTACTCGATGAATATAACATAATTTCAATGAATAAAGTGAATTTAAGTCATTTTGGATGTATTTGATGAATGTAACTTAATTTCGATGAATAAAGTGAATTTAAGTTATTTTGGATGTATTTGATGAGTGTAACTTAATTTCGATGAATAAAGTGAATTTAAGTTATTTTCGATGTATTTGATGAATATAACTTAATTTCGATGAATAAAGTGAATTTAAGTTATTTTGGATGTACTCGATGAATATAACTTAATTTCGATGAATAAAGTGAATTTAAGTTTTTTTGGATGTACTCGATGAATATAACTTAATTTCGACGAATAAAGTGAATTTAAGTTATTTTGGATGTATTTGATGAATATAACTTAATTTCGATGAATAAAGTGAATTTAAGTTATTTTGGATGTATTTGATGAATATAACTTAATTTCGATGAATAAAGTGAATTTAAGTTATTTTGGATGTATTTGATGAATGTAACTTAATTTCGATGAATAAAGTGAATTTAAGTTATTTTGGATGTACTCGATGAATATAACTAAATTTCGATGAATAAAGTGAATTTAAGTTATTTTGGATGTATTTGATTAATATAACTTAATTTCGATGAATAAAGTGAATTTAAGTTTTTTTGGATGTATTTGATGAATATAACTTAATTTCGATGAATAAAGTGAATTTAAGTTATTTTGGATGTACTCGATGAATATAACTTAATTTCGATGAATAAAGTGAATTTAAGTTATTTTGGATGTACTCGATGAATATAACTTAATTTCGATGAATAAAGTGAATTTAAGTTATTTTCGATGTATTTGATGAATATAACTTAATTTCGATGAATAAAGTGAATTTAAGTTATTTTGGATGTATTTCATGAATGTAACTTAATTTCGATGAATAAAGTGAATTTAAGTTATTTTGGATGTATTTGATGAATGTAACTTACTTTCGATGAATAAAGTGAATTTAAGTTATTTTGGATGTACTCGATGAATGTAACTTAATTTCGATGAATAAAGTGAATTTAAGTTATTTTGGATGTATTTGATGAATGTAACTTAATTTCGATGAATAAAGTGAATTTAAGTTATTTTGGATGTACTCGATGAATGTAACTTAATTTCGATGAATAAAGTGAATTTAAGTTATTTTTGATGTATTTGATGAATATAACTTAATTTCGATGAATAAAGTGAATTTAAGATATTTTGGATGTATTTGATGAATATAACTTAATTTCGATGAATAAAGTGAATTTAAGTTATTTTCGATGTATTTGATGAATATAACTTAATTTCGATGAATAAAGTGAATTTAAGTTATTTTGGATGTACTCGATGAATGTAACTTAATTTCGATGAATAAAGTGAATTTAAGTTATTTTGGATGTATTTGATGAATGTAACTTAATTTCGATGAATAAAGTGAATTTAAGTTATTTTGGATGTACTCGATGAATATAACTTAATTTCGATGAATAAAGTGAATTTAAGTTATTTTGGATGTACTCGATGAATATAACTTAATTTCGATGAATAAAGTGAATTTAAGTTATTTTGGATGTATTTGATGAATGTAACTTTATTTCGATGAATAAAGTGAATTTAAGTTATTTTGGATGTACTCGATGAATATAACTTAATTTCGATGAATAAAGTGAATTTAAGTTATTTTCGATGTATTTGATGAATATAACTTAATTTCGATGAATAAAGTGAATTTAAGTTATTTTGGATGTACTCGATGAATGTAACTTAATTTCGATGAATAAAGTGAATTTAAGTTATTTTGGATGTATTTGATGAATGTAACTTAATTTCGATGAATAAAGTGAATTTAAGTTATTTTGGATGTACTCGATGAATATAACTTAATTTCGATGAATAAAGTGAATTTAAGTTATTTTGGATGTACTCGATGAATATAACTTAATTTCGATGAATAAAGTGAATTTAAGTTATTTTGAATGTATTTGATGAATGTAACTTAATTTCGATGAATAAAGTGAATTTAAGTTATTTTCGATGTATTTGATGAATATAACTTAATTTCGATGAATAAAGTTAATTTAAGTTATTTTGGATGTACTCGATGAATATAACTTAATTTCGATGAATAAAGTGAATTTAAGTTTTTTTGGATGTTACTCGATGAATATAACTTAATTTCGATGAATAAAGTGAATTTAAGTTATTTTGGATGTATTTGATGAATATAACTTAATTTCGATGAATAAAGTGAATTTAAGTTATTTTGGATGTATTTGATGAATATAACTTAATTTCGATGAATAAAGTGAATTTAAGTTATTTTGGATGTATTTGATGAATGTAACTTAATTTCGATGAATAAAGTGAATTTAAGTTATTTTGGATGTACTCGATGAATATAACTTAATTTCGATGAATAAAGTGAATTTAAGTTATTTTGGATGTATTTGATTAATATAACTTAATTTCGATGAATAAAGTGAATTTAAGTTATTTTGGATGTATTTGATGAATATAACTTAATTTCGATGAATAAAGTGAATTTAAGTTATTTTGGATGTACTCGATGAATATAACTTAATTTCGATGAATAAAGTGAATTTAAGTTATTTTGGATGTACTCGATGAATATAACTTAATTTCGATGAATAAAGTGAATTTAAGTTATTTTCGATGTATTTGATGAATATAACTTAATTTCGATGAATAAAGTGAATTTAAGTTATTTTGGATGTATTTGATGAATATAACTTAATTTCGATGAATAAAGTGAATTTAAGTTATTTTCGATGTATTTGATGAATATAACTTAATTTCGATGAATAAAGTGAATTTAAGTTATTTTGGATGTACTCGATGAATATAACTTAATTTCGAAGAATAAAGTGAATTTCAGTTATTTTGGATGTACTCGGTGAATATAACTTAATTTCGATGAATAAAGTGAATTTAAGTTATTTTGGATGTATTTGATGAATGTAACTTAATTTCGATGAATAAAGTGAATTTAAGTTATTTTGGATGTACTCGATGAATATAACTTAATTTCGATGAATAAAGTGAATTTAAGTTATTTTGGATGTATTTGATTAATATAACTTAATTTCGATGAATAAAGTGAATTTAAGTTATTTTGGATGTATTTGATGAATATAACTTAATTTCGATGAATAAAGTGAATTTAAGTTATTTTGGATGTACTCGATGAATATAACTTAATTTCGATGAATAAAGTGAATTTAAGTTATTTTGGATGTACTCGATGAATGTAACTTAATTTCGATGAATAAAGTGAATTTAAGTTATTTTGGATGTATTTGATGAATGTAACTTAATTTCGATGAATAAAGTGAATTTAAGTTATTTTCGATTTATTTGATGAATATAACTTAATTTCGATGAATAAAGTGAATTTAAGTTATTTTGGATGTACTCGATGAATGTAACTTAATTTCGATGAATAAAGTGAATTTAAGTTATTTTGGAGGTATTTGATGAATGTAACTTAATTTCGATGAATAAAGTGAATTTAAGTTATTTTCGATGTATTTGATGAATATAACTTAATTTCGATGAATAAAGTGAATTTAAGTTATTTTGGATGTACTCGATGAATATAACTTAATTTCGATGAATAAAGTGAATTTAAGTTATTTTCGATGTATTTGATGAATATAACTTAATTTCGATGAATAAAGTGAATTTAAGATATTTTGGATGTATTTGATGAATATAACTTAATTTCGATGAATAAAGTGAATTTAAGTTATTTTCGATGTATTTGATGAATATAACTTAATTTCGATGAATAAAGTGAATTTAAGTTATTTTGGATGTATTTGATGAATGTAACTTAATTTCGATGAATAAAGTGAATTTAAGTTATTTTGGATGTATTCGATGAATATAACTTAATTTCGATGAATAAAGTGAATTTAAGTTATTTTCGATGTATTTGATGAATATAACTTAATTTCGATGAATAAAGTGAATTTAAGTTATTTTGGATGTACTCGAGGAATGTAACTTAATTTCGATGAATAAAGTGAATTTAAGTTATTTTGGATGTATTTGATGAATGTAACTTAATTTCGATGAATAAAGTGAATTTAAGTTATTTTGGATGTACTCGATGAATATAACTTAATTTCGATGAATAAAGTGAATTTAAGTTATTTTGAATGTATTTGATGAATGTAACTTAATTTCGATGAATAAAGTGAATTTAAGTTATTTTCGATGTATTTGATGATTATAACTTAATTTCGATGAATAAAGTGAATTTAAGTTATTTTGGATGTACTCGATGAATATAACTTAATTTCGATGCATAAAGTGAATTTAAGTTATTTTGGATGTACTCGATGAATATAACATAATTTCAATGAATAAAGTGAATTTACGTCATTTTGGATGTATTTGATGAATGTAACTTAATTTCGATGAATAAAGTGAATTTAAGTTATTTTGGATGTATTTGATGAATGTAACTTAATTTCGATGAATAAAGTGAATTTAAGTTATTTTGGATGTACTCGATGAATATAACTTAATTTCGATGAATAAAGTGAATTTAAGTTATTTTGGATGTATTTGATGAATGTAGCTTAATTTCGATGAATAAAGTGAATTTAAGTTATTGTCGATGTATTTGATGAATATAACTTAATTTCGATGAATAAAGTGAATTTAAGTTATTTTGGATGTACTCGATGAATATAACTTAATTTCGATGAATAAAGTGAATTTAAGTTATTTTGGATGTACTCGATGAATGTAACTTAATTTCGATGAATAAAGTGAATTTAAGTTATTTTGGATGTATTTGATGAATGTAACTTAATTTCGATGAATAAAGTGAATTTAAGTTATTTTGGATGTACTCGATGAATGTAACTTAATTTCGATGAATAAAGTGAATTTAAGTTATTTTTGATGTATTTGATGAATATAACTTAATTTCGATGAATAAAGTGAATTTAAGATATTTTGGATGTTATTGATGAATATAACTTAATTTCGATGAATAAAGTGAATTTAAGTTATTTTCGATGTATTTGATGAATATAACTTAATTTCGATGAATAAAGTGAATTTAAGTTATTTTGGATGTACTCGATGAATGTAACTTAATTTCGATGAATAAAGTGAATTTAAGTTATTTTGGATGTATTTGATGAATGTAACTTAATTTCGATGAATAAAGTGAATTTAAGTTATTTTGGATGTACTCGATGAATATAACTTAATTTCGATGAATAAAGTGAATTTAAGTTATTTTGGATGTACTCGATGAATATAACTTAATTTCGATGAATAAAGTGAATTTAAGTTATTTTGGATGTATTTGATGAATGTAACTTAATTTCGATGAATAAAGTGAATTTAAGTTATTTTGGATGTACTCGATGAATATAACTTAATTTCGATGAATAAAATGAATTTAAGTTATTTTCGATGTATTTGATGAATATAACTTAATTTCGATGAATAAAGTGAATTTAAGTTATTTTGGATGTACTCGATGAATGTAACTTAATTTCGATGAATAAAGTGAATTTAAGTTATTTTGGATGTATTTGATGAATGTAACTTAATTTCGATGAATAAAGTGAATTTAAGTTATTTTGGATGTACTCGATGAATATAACTTAATTTCGATGAATAAAGTGAATTTAAGTTATTTTGGATGTGCTCGATGAATATAACTTAATTTCGATGAATAAAGTGAATTTAAGTTATTTTGGATGTATTTGATGAATGTAACTTAATTTCGATGAATAAAGTGAATTTAAGTTATTTTGGATGTACTCGATGAATATAACTTAATTTCGATGAATAAAGTGAATTTAAGTTATTTTGAATGTATTTGATGAATGTAACTTAATTTCGATGAATAAAGTGAATTTAAGTTATTTTCGATGTATTTGATGAATATAACTTAATTTCGATGAATAAAGTGAATTTAAGTTATTTTGGATGTACTCGATGAATATAACTTAATTTCGATGAATAAAGTGAATTTAAGTTATTTTGGATGTACTCGATGAATATAACTTAATTTCGATGCATAAAGTGAATTTAAGTTATTTTGGATGTACTCGATGAATATAACATAATTTCAATGAATAAAGTGAATTTACGTCATTTTGGATGTATTTGATGAATGTAACTTAATTTCGATGAATAAAGTGAATTTAAGTTATTTTGGATGTATTTGATGAATGTAACTTAATTTCGATGAATAAAGTGAATTTAAGTTATTTTGGATGTACTCGATGAATATAACTTAATTTCGATGAATAAAGTGAATTTAAGTTATTTTGGATGTATTTGATGAATGTAGCTTAATTTCGATGAATAAAGTGAATTTAAGTTATTGTCGATGTATTTGATGAATATAACTTAATTTCGATGAATAAAGTGAATTTAAGTTATTTTGGATGTACTCGATGAATATAACTTAATTTCGATGAATAAAGTGAATTTAAGTTATTTTGGATGTACTCGATGAATGTAACTTAATTTCGATGAATAAAGTGAATTTAAGTTATTTTGGATGTATTTGATGAATGTAACTTAATTTCGATGAATAAAGTGAATTTAAGTTATTTTGGATGTACTCGATGAATGTAACTTAATTTCGATGAATAAAGTGAATTTAAGTTATTTTTGATGTATTTGATGAATATAACTTAATTTCGATGAATAAAGTGAATTTAAGATATTTTGGATGTTATTGATGAATATAACTTAATTTCGATGAATAAAGTGAATTTAAGTTATTTTCGATGTATTTGATGAATATAACTTAATTTCGATGAATAAAGTGAATTTAAGTTATTTTGGATGTACTCGATGAATGTAACTTAATTTCGATGAATAAAGTGAATTTAAGTTATTTTGGATGTATTTGATGAATGTAACTTAATTTCGATGAATAAAGTGAATTTAAGTTATTTTGGATGTACTCGATGAATATAACTTAATTTCGATGAATAAAGTGAATTTAAGTTATTTTGGATGTACTCGATGAATATAACTTAATTTCGATGAATAAAGTGAATTTAAGTTATTTTGGATGTATTTGATGAATGTAACTTAATTTCGATGAATAAAGTGAATTTAAGTTATTTTGGATGTACTCGATGAATATAACTTAATTTCGATGAATAAAATGAATTTAAGTTATTTTCGATGTATTTGATGAATATAACTTAATTTCGATGAATAAAGTGAATTTAAGTTATTTTGGATGTACTCGATGAATGTAACTTAATTTCGATGAATAAAGTGAATTTAAGTTATTTTGGATGTATTTGATGAATGTAACTTAATTTCGATGAATAAAGTGAATTTAAGTTATTTTGGATGTACTCGATGAATATAACTTAATTTCGATGAATAAAGTGAATTTAAGTTATTTTGGATGTGCTCGATGAATATAACTTAATTTCGATGAATAAAGTGAATTTAAGTTATTTTGGATGTATTTGATGAATGTAACTTAATTTCGATGAATAAAGTGAATTTAAGTTATTTTGGATGTACTCGATGAATATAACTTAATTTCGATGAATAAAGTGAATTTAAGTTATTTTGAATGTATTTGATGAATGTAACTTAATTTCGATGAATAAAGTGAATTTAAGTTATTTTCGATGTATTTGATGAATATAACTTAATTTCGATGAATAAAGTGAATTTAAGTTATTTTGGATGTACTCGATGAATATAACTTAATTTCGATGAATAAAGTGAATTTAAGTTTTTTTGGATGTACTCGATGAATATAACTTAATTTCGATGAATAAAGTGAATTTAAGTTATTTTGGATGTATTTGATGAATATAACTTAATTTCGATGAATAAAGTGAATTTAAGTTATTTTGGATGTATTTGATGAATATAACTTAATTTCGATGAATAAAGTGAATTTAAGTTATTTTGGATGTATTTGATGAATGTAACTTAATTTCGATGAATAAAGTGAATTTAAGTTATTTTGGATGTATTTGATTAATATAACTTAATTTCGATGAATAAAGTGAATTTAAGTTATTTTGGATGTATTTGATGAATATAACTTAATTTCGATGAATAAAGTGAATTTAAGTTATTTTGGATGTACTCGATGAATATAACATAATTTCGATGAATAAAGTGAATTTAAGTTATTTTGGATGTACTCGATGAATATAACTTAATTTCGATGAATAAAGTGAATTTAAGTTATTTTGGATGTACTCGATGAATATAACATAATTTCAATGAATAAAGTGAATTTAAGTTATTTTGGATGTATTTGATGAATGTAACTTAATTTCGATGAATAAAGTGAATTTAAGTTATTTTGGCTGTATTTGATGAATGTAACTTAATTTCGATGAAAAAAGTGAATTTAAGTTATTTTGGATGTACTCGATGAATATAACTTAATTTCGATGAATAAAGTGAATTTAAGTTATTTTCGATGTATTTGATGAATATAACTTAATTTCGATGAATAAAGTGAATTTAAGTTATTTTGGATGTATTTGATGAATATAACTTAATTTCGATGAATAAAGTGAATTTAAGTTATTTTGGATGTATTTGATGAATGTAACTTAATTTCGATGAATAAAGTGAATTTAAGTTATTTTGGATGTATTTGATTAATATAACTTAATTTCGATGAATAAAGTGAATTTAAGTTATTTTGGATGTATTTGATGAATATAACTTAATTTCGATGAATAAAGTTAATTTAAGTTATTTTGGATGTACTCGATGAATATAACTTAATTTCGATGAATAAAGTGAATTTAAGTTATTTTGGATGTATTTGATTAATATAACTTAATTTCGATGAATAAAGTGAATTTAAGTTATTTTGGATGTACTCGATGAATATAACTTAATTTCGATGAATAAAGTGAATTTAAGTTATTTTGGATGTACTCGATGAATGTAACTTAATTTCGATGAATAAAGTGAATTTAAGTTATTTTTGATGTATTTGATGAATATAACTTAATTTCGATGAAAAAAGTGAATTTAAGTTATTTTGGATGTATTTGATTAATATAACTTAATTTCGATGAATAAAGTGAATTTAAGTTATTTTGGATGTACTCGATGAATATAACTTAATTTCGATGAATAAAGTGAATTTAAGTTATTTTGGATGTATTTGATGAATGTAACTTAATTTCGATGAATAAAGTGAATTTAAGTTATTTTGGATGTACTCGATGAATATAACTTAATTTCGATGAATAAAGTGAATTTAAGTTATTTTGGATGTATTTGATTAATATAACTTAATTTCGATGAATAAAGTGAATTTAAGTTATTTTGGATGTATTTGATGAATATAACTTAATTTCGATGAATAAAGTGAATTTAAGTTATTTTGGATGTACTCGATGAATATAACTTAATTTCGATGAATAAAGTGAATTTAAGTTATTTTGGATGTACTCGATGAATGTAACTTAATTTCGATGAATAAAGTGAATTTAAGTTATTTTGGATGTATTTGATGAATGTAACTTAATTTCGATGAATAAAGTGAATTTAAGTTATTTTCGATTTATTTGATGAATATAACTTAATTTCGATGAATAAAGTGAATTTAAGTTATTTTGGATGTACTCGATGAATGTAACTTAATTTCGATGAATAAAGTGAATTTAAGTTATTTTGGATGTACTCGATGAATATAACTTAATTTCGATGAAAAAAGTGAATTTAAGTTATTTTGGATGTACTCGATGAATATAACTTAATTTCGATGAATAAAGTGAATTTAAGTTATTTTCGATGTATTTGATGAATATAACTTAATTTCGATGAATAAAGTGAATTTAAGTTATTTTGGATGTATTTGATGAATATAACTTATTTTCGATGAATAAAGTGAATTTAAGTTATTTTGGATGTATTTGATGAATGTAACTTAATTTCGATGAATAAAGTGAATTTAAGTTATTTTGGATGTACTCGGTGAATATAACTTAATTTCGATGAATAAAGTGAATTTAAGTTATTTTGGATGTATTTGATGAATGTAACTTAATTTCGATGAATAAAGTGAATTTAAGTTATTTTGGATGTACTCGATGAATATAACTTAATTTCGATGAATAAAGTGAATTTAAGTTATTTTGGATGTATTTGATTAATATAACTTAATTTCGATGAATAAAGTGAATTTAAGTTATTTTGGATGTATTTGATGAATATAACTTAATTTCGATGAATAAAGTGAATTTAAGTTATTTTGGATGTACACGATGAATATAACTTAATTTCGATGAATAAAGTGAATTTAAGTTATTTTGGATGTACTCGATGAATGTAACTTAATTTCGATGAATAAAGTGAATTTAAGTTATTTTGGATGTATTTGATAAATGTAACTTAATTTCGATGAATAAAGTGAATTTAAGTTATTTTGGATGTACTCGATGAATGTAACTTAATTTCGATGAATAAAGTGAATTTAAGTTATTTTGGATGTACTCGATGAATATAACTTAATTTCGATGAATAAAGTGAATTTAAGTTATTTTGGATGTACTCGATGAATGTAACTTAATTTCGATGAATAAAGTGAATTTAAGTTATTTTTGATGTATTTGATGAATATAACTTAATTTCGATGAATAAAGTGAATTTAAGATATTTTGGATGTATTTGATGAATATAACTTAATTTCGATGAATAAAGTGAATTTAAGTTATTTTCGATGTATTTGATGAATATAACTTAATTTCGACGAATAAAGTGAATTTAAGTTATTTTGGATGTACTCGATGAATGTAACTTAATTTAGATGAATAAAGTGAATTTAAGTTATTTTGGATGTATTTGATGAATGTAACTTAATTTCGATGAATAAAGTGAATTTAAGTTATTTTGGATGTACTCGATGAATATAACTTAATTTCGATGAATAAAGTGAATTTAAGTTATTTTGGATGTACTCGATGAATATAACTTAATTTCGATGAATAAAGTGAATTTAAGTTATTTTGGATGTATTTGATGAATGTAACTTAATTTCGATGAATAAAGTGAATTTAAGTTATTTTGGATGTACTCGATGAATATAACTTAATTTCGATGAATAAAGTGAATTTAAGTTATTTTCGATGTATTTGATGAATATAACTTAATTTCGATGAATAAAGTGAATTTAAGTTATTTTGGATGTACTCGAGGAATGTAACTTAATTTCGATGAATAAAGTGAATTTAAGTTATTTTGGATGTATTTGATGAATATAACTTAATTTCGATGAATAAAGTGAATTTAAGTTATTTTTGATGTATTTGATGAATGTAACTTAATTTCGATGAATAAAGTGAATTTAAGTTATTTTGGATGTACTCGATGAATATAACTTAATTTCGATGAATAAAGTGAATTTAAGTTATTTTGGATGTATTTGATTAATATAACTTAATTTCGATGAATAAAGTGAATTTAAGTTATTTTGGATGTATTTGATGAATATAACTTAATTTCGATGAATAAAGTGAATTTAAGTTATTTTGGATGTACTCGATGAATATAACTTAATTTCGATGAATAAAGTGAATTTAAGTTATTTTGGATGTACTCGATGAATATAACTTAATTTCGATGAATAAAGTGAATTTAAGTTATTTTCGATGTATTTGATGAATATAACTTAACTTCGATGAATAAAGTGAATTTAAGTTATTTTGGATGTATTTGATGAATATAACTTAATTTGGATGAATAAAGTGAATTTAAGTTATTTTCGATGTATTTGATGAATATAACTTAATTTCGATGTATAAAGTGAATTTAAGTTATTTTGGATGTACTCGATGAATATAACTTAATTTCGATGAATAAAGTGAATTTAAGTTATTTTCGATGTATTTGATGAATATAACTTAATTTCGATGAATAAAGTGAATTTAAGTTATTATGGATGTATTTGATGAATATAACTTAATTTCGATGAATAAAGTGAATTTAAGTTATTTTCGATGTATTTGATGAATATAACTTAATTTCGATGAATAAAGTGAATTTAAGTTATTTTGAATGTACTCGATGAATATAACTTAATTTCGATGAATAAAGTGAATTTAAGTTATTTTGGATGTATTTGATGAATGTAACTTAATTTCGATAAATAAAGTGAATTTAAGTTATTTTGGATGTATTTGATGAATGTAACTTAATTTCGATGAATAAAGTGAATTTAAGTTATTTTGGATGTACTCGATGAATATAACTTAATTTCGATGAATAAAGTGAATTTAAGTTATTTTCGATGTATTTGATGAATATAACTTAATTTCGATGAATAAAGTGAATTTAAGTTATTTTGGATGTACTCGATGAATATAACTTAATTTCGATGAATAAAGTGAATTTAAGTTATTTTGGATGTATTTGATTAATATAACTTAATTTCGATGAATAAAGTGAATTTAAGTTATTTTGGATGTATTTGATGAATATAACTTAATTTCGATGAATAAAGTGAATTTTAGTTATTTTGGATGTACTCGGTGAATATAACTTAATTTCGATGAATAAAGTGAATTTAAGTTATTTTGGATGTATTTGATGAATGTAACTTAATTTCGATGAATAAAGTGAATTTAAGTTATTTTGGATGTACTCGATGAATGTAACTTAATTTCGATGAATAAAGTGAATTTAAGTTATTTTGGATGTATTTGATGAATGTAACTTAATTTCGATGAATAAAGTGAATTTAAGTTATTTTCGATTTATTTGATGAATATAACTTAATTTCGATGAATAAAGTGAATTTAAGTTATTTTGGATGTACTCGATGAATGTAACTTAATTTCGATGAATAAAGTGAATTTAAGTTATTTTGGAGGTATTTGATAAATGTAACTTAATTTCGATGAATAAAGTGAATTTAAGTTATTTTCGATGTATTTGATGAATATAACTTAATTTCGATGAATAAAGTGAATTTAAGTTATTTTGGATGTACTCGATGAATATAACTTAATTTCGATGAATAAAGTGAATTTAAGTTATTTTGGATGTACTCGATGAATATAACTTAATTTCGATGAATAAAGTGAATTTAAGTTATTTTGGATGTACTCGATGAATGTAACTTAATTTCGATGAATAAAGTGAATTTAAGTTATTTTTGATGTATTTGATGAATATAACTTAATTTCGATGAATAAAGTGAATTTAAGATATTTTGGATGTATTTGATGAATATAACTTAATTTCGTTGAATAAAGTGAATTTAAGTTATTTTGGATGTACTCGATGAATGTAACTTAATTTCGATGAATAAAGTGAATTTAAGTTATTTTGGATGTATTTGATGAATGTAACTTAATTTCGATGAATAAAGTGAATTTAAGTTATTTTGGATGTACTCGATGAATATAACTTAATTTCGATGAATAAAGTGAATTTAAGTTATTTTGGATGTACTCGATGAATATAACTTAATTTCGATGAATAAAGTGAATTTAAGTAATTTTGGATGTATTTGATGAATGTAACTTAATTTCGATGAATAAAGTGAATTTAAGTTATTTTGGATGTACTCGATGAATATAACTTAATTTCGATGAATAAAGTGAATTTAAGTTATTTTCGATGTATTTGATGAATATAACTTAATTTCGATGAATAAAGTGAATTTAAGTTATTTTGGATGTAATCGAGGAATGTAACTTAATTTCGATGAATAAAGTGAATTTAAGTTATTTTGGATGTATTTGATGAATGTAACTTAATTTCGATGAATAAAGTGAATTTAAGTTATTTTGGATGTACTCGATGAATATAACTTAATTTCGATGAATAAAGTTAATTTAAGTTATTTTGGATGTACTCGATGAATATAACTTAATTTCGATGAATAAAGTGAATTTAAGTTATTTTGGATGTATTTGATGAATGTAACTTAATTTCGATGAATAAAGTGAATTTAAGTTATTTTGGATGTACTCGATGAATATAACTTAATTTCGATGAATAAAGTGAATTTAAGTTATTTTGAATGTATTTGATGAATGTAACTTAATTTCGATGAATAAAGTGAATTTAAGTTATTTTCGATGTATTTGATGAATATAACTTAATTTCGATGAATAAAGTGAATTTAAGTTATTTTGGATGTACTCGATGAATATAACTTAATTTCGATGAATAAAGTGAATTTAAGTTTTTTTGGATGTACTCGATGAATATAACTTAATTTCGATGAATAAAGTGATTTTAAGTTATTTTGGATGTATTTGATGAATATAACTTAATTTCGATGAATAAAGTGAATTTAAGTTATTTTGGATGTATTTGATGAATATAACTTAATTTCGATGAATAAAGTGAATTTAAGTTATTTTGGATGTATTTGATGAATGTAACTTAATTTCGATGAATAAAGTGAATTTAAGTTATTTTTGATGTACTCGATGAATATAACTTAATTTCGATGAATAAAGTGAATTTAAGTTATTTTGGATGTATTTGATTAATATAACTTAATTTCGATGAATAAAGTGAATTTAAGTTATTTTGGAGGTATTTGATGAATATAACTTAATTTCGATGAATAAAGTGAATTTAAGTTATTTTGGATGTACTCGATGAATATAACTTAATTTCGATGAATAAAGTGAATTTAAGTTATTTTGGATGTACTCGATGAATATAACTTAATTTCGATGAATAAAGTGAATTTAAGTTATTTTCGATGTATTTGATGAATATAACTTAATTTCGATGAATAAAGTGAATTTAAGTTATTTTGGATGTATTTGATGAATATAACTTAATTTCGATGAATAAAGTGAATTTAAGTTATTTTCGATGTATTTGATGAATATAACTTAATTTCGATGAATAAAGTGAATTTAAGTTATTTTGGATGTACTCGATGAATATAACTTAATTTCGATGCATAAAGTGAATTTAAGTTATTTTGGATGTACTCGATGAATATAACATAATTTCAATGAATAAAGTGAATTTAAGTTATTTTGGATGTATTTGATGAATGTAACTTAATTTCGATGAATAAAGTGAATTTAAGTTATTTTGGATGTATTTGATGAATGTAACTTAATTTCGATGAATAAAGTGAATTTAAGTTATTTTGGATGTACTCGATGAATATAACTTAATTTCGATGAATAAAGTGAATTTAAGTTATTTTGGATGTATTTGATGAATGTAACTTAATTTCGATGAATAAAGTGAATTTAAGTTATTTTCGATGTATTTGATGAATATAACTTAATTTCGATGAATAAAGTGAATTTAAGTTATTTTGGATGTACTCGATGAATATAACTTAATTTCGATGAATAAAGTGAATTTAAGTTATTTTGGATGTAATAACTCTATGAATGTAACTTAATTTCGATGAATAAAGTGAATTTAAGTTATTTTGGATGTATTTGATGAATGTAACTTAATTTCGATGAATAGAGTGAATTTAAGTTATTTTGGATGTACTCGATGAATGTAACTTAATTTCGATGAATAAAGTGAATTTAAGTTATTTTGGATGTATTTGATGAATGTAACTTAATTTCGATGAATAAAGTGAATTTAAGTTATTTTGGATGTATTTGATGAATGTAACTTAATTTCGATGAATAAAGTGAATTTAAGTTATTTTGGATGTACTCGATGTATATAACTTAATTTCGATGAATAAAGTGAATTTAAGTTATTTTGGATGTACTCGATGAATATAACTAAATTTCAATGAATAAAGTGAATTTAAGTTATTTTGGATGTATTTGATGAATGTAACTTAATTTCGATGAATAAAGTGAATTTAAGTTATTTTGGATGTACTCGATGAATATAACTTAATTTCGATGAATAAAGTGAATTTAAGTTATTTTGAATGTATTGGATCAATGTAACTTAATTTCGATGAATAAAGTGAATTTAAGTTATTTTCGATGTATTTGATGAATATAACTTAATTTCGATGAATAAAGTGAATTTAAGTTATTTTGGATGTACTCGATGAATATAACTTAATTTCGATGGATAAAGTGAATTTAAGTTATTTTGGATGTACTCGATGAATATAACTTAATTTCGATGAATAAAAAGAATTTAAGCTATTTTGGATGTATTTGATGAATATAACTTAATTTCGATGAATAAAGTGAATTTAAGTTATTTTGGATGTATTTGATGAATATAACTTAATTTCGATGAATAAAGTGAATTTAAGTTATTTTGGATGTATTTGATGAATGTAACTTAATTTCGATGAATAAAGTGAATTTAAGTTATTTTGGATGTACTCGATAAATATAACTTAATTTCGATGAATAAAGTGAATTCAAGTTATTTTGGATGTATTTCATTAATATAACTTAATTTCGATGAATAAAGTGAATTTAAGTTATTTCGGATTTATTTGATGAATATAACTTAATTTCGATGAATAAAGTGAATTTAAGTTATTTTGGATGTACTCGATGAATATAACTTAATTTCGATGAATAAAGTGAATTTAAGTTATTTTGGACGTACTCGATGAATATAACTTAATTTCGATGAATAAAGTGAATTTAAGTTATTTTCGATGTATTTGATGAATATAACTTAATTTCGATGAATAAAGTGAATTTAAGTTATTTTGGATGTATTTGATGAATATAACTTAATTTCGATGAATAAAGTGAATTTAAGTTATTTTCGATGTATTTGATGAATATAACTTAATTTCGATAAATAAAGTGAATTTAAGTTATTTTAGATGTACTCGATGAATATAACTTAATTTCGATGAATAAAGTGAATTTAAGTTATTTTGGATGTACTCGATGAATATAACATAATTCCAATGAATAAAGTGAATTTAAGTTATTTTGGATGTATTTAATGAATGTAACTTAATTTCGATGAATAAAGTGAATTTAAGTTATTTTGGATGTATTTTAATGAATGTAACTTAATTTCGATGAATAAAGTGAATTTAAGTTATTTTGGATGTACTCGATGAATATAACTTAATTTCGATGAATAAAGTGAATTTAAGTTATTTTGGATGTATTTGATGAATGTAACTTAATTTCGATGAATAAAGTGAATTTAAGTTATTTTCGATGTATTTGATGAATATAAATTAATTTCGATGAATAAAGTGAATTTAAGTTATTTTGGATGTACTCGATGAATATAACTTAATTTCGATGAATAAAGTGAATTTAAGTTATTTTCGATGTATTTGATGAATATAACTTAATTTCGATGAATAAAGTGAATTTAAGTTATTTTGGATGTTCTCGATGAATATAACTTAATTTCGATGAATAAAGTGAATTTAAGTTATTTTGGAAGTATTTGATGAATGTAACTTAATTTCGATGAATAAAGCGAATTTAAGTTATTTTGGATGTACTCGATGAATATAACTTAATTTCGATGAATAAAGTGAATTTAAGTTATTTTGGATGTATTTGATGAATGTAACTTAATTTCGATGAATAAAGTGAATTTAAGTTATTTTCGATGTATTTGATGAATGTAACTTAATTTCGATGAATAAAGCGAATTTAAGTTATTTTGGATGTACTCCATGAATATAACTTAATTTCGATGAATAAAGTGAATTTAAGTTATTTTGGATGTACTCGATGAATGTAACTTAATTTCGATGAATAAAGTGAATTTAAGTTATTTTCGATGTATTTGATGAATGTAACTTAATTTCGATGAATAAAGTGAATTTAAGTTATTTTGGATGTATTTGATGAATGTAACTTAATTTCGATGAATAAAGTGAATTTAAGTTATTTTGGATGTACTCGATGAATATAACTTAATTTCGATGAATAAAGTGAATTTAAGTTATTTTCGATGTATTTGATGAATATAACTTAATTTCGATGAATAAAGTGAATTTAAGTTATTTTGGATGTACTCGATGAATATAACTTAATTTCGATGAATAAAGTGAATTTAAGTTATTTTGGATGTATTTGATGAATGTAACTTAATTTCGATGAATAAAGTGAATTTAAGTTATTTTCGATGTATTTGATGAATGTTACTTAATTTCGATGAATAAAGTGAATTTAAGTTATTTTGGATGTACTCGATGAATGTAACTTAATTTCGATGAATAAAGTGAATTTAAGTTATTTTGGATGTATTTGATGAATGTAACTTAATTTCGATGAATAAAGTGAATTTAAGTTATTTTCGATGTATTTGATGAATGTAACTTAATTTCGATGAATAAAGCGAATTTAAGTTATTTTGGATGTACTCGATGATTATAACTTAATTTCGATGAATAAAGTGAATTTAAGTTATTTTCGATGTATTTGATGAATATATCTTAATTTCGATGAATAAAGTGAATTTAAGTTATTTTGGATGTACTCGATGAATATAACCTAATTTCGATGAATAAAGTGAATTTAAGTTATTTTGGATGTATTTGATGAATGTAACTTAATTTCGATGAATTAAGTGAATTTAAGTTATTTTGGATGTATTTGATGAATGTAACTTAATTTCGATGAATAAAGTGAATTTAAGTTATTTTGGATGTATTTGATGAATATAACTTAATTTCGATGAATAAAGTGAATTTAAGTTATTTTCGATTTATTTGATGAATATAACTTAATTTCGATGAATAAAGTGAATTTAAGTTATTTTGGATGTATTTGATGAATGTAACTTAATTTCGATGAATAAAGTGAATTTAAGTTATTTTGGATGTACTCGATGAATATAACTTAATTTCTATGAAAAAAGTGAATTTAAGTTATTTTGGATGTATTTGATGAATATAACTTAATTTCGATGAATAAAGTGAATTTAAGTTATTTTGGATGTATTTGATTAATATAACTTAATTTCGATTAATAAAGTGAATTTAAGTTATTTTCGATGTATTTGATGAATATAACTTAATTTCGATGAATAAAGTGAATTTAAGTTATTTTGGATGTATTTGATGAATATAACTTAATTTCGATGAATAAAGTGAATTTAAGTTATTTTGGATGTATTTGATTAATATAACTTAATTTCGATGAATAAAGTGAATTTAAGTTATTTTCGATGTATTTGATGAATGTAACTTAATTTCGATGAATAAAGTGAATTTAAGTTATTTTGGATGTATTTGATGAATGTAACTTAATTTCGATGAATAAAGTGAATTTAAGTTATTTTCGATGTATTTGATGAATGTAACTTAATTTCGATGAATAAAGTGAATTTAAGTTATTTTGGATGTACTCGATGAATGTAACTTAATTTCGATGAATAAAGTGAATTTAAGTTATTTCGGATGTATTTGATGAATGTAACTTAATTTCGATGAATAAAGTGAATTTAAGTTATTTTCGATGTATTTGATGAATGTAACTTAATTTCGATGAATAAAGCGAATTTAAGTTATTTTGGATGTACTTGATGATTATAACTTAATTTCGATAAATAAAGTGAATTTAAGTTATTTTCGATGTATTTGATGAATATAACTTAATTTCGATGAATAAAGTGAATTTAAGTTATTTTGGATGTACTCGATGAATATAACTTAATTTCGATGAATAAAGTGAATTTAAGTTATTTTGGATGTATTTGATGAATGTAACTTAATTTCGATGAATAAAGTGAATTTAAGTTATTTTGGATGTATTTGATGAATATAACTTAATTTCGATGAATAAAGTGAATTTAAGTTATTTTCGATTTATTTGATGAATATAACTTAATTTCGATGAATAAAGTGAATTTAAGTTATTTTGGATGTATTTGATGAATGTAACTTAATTTCGATGAATAAAGTGAATTTAAGTTATTTTGGATGTACTCGATGAATATAACTTAATTTCGATGAATAAAGTGAATTTAAGTTATTTTGGATGTACTCGATGAATATAACTTAATTTCGATGAATAAAGTGAATTTAAGTTATTTTGGATGTACTCGATGAATATAACATAATTTCAATGAATAAAGAGAATTTAGGTTATTTTGGATGTATTTGATGAATGTAACTTAATTTCGATGAAAAAAGTGAATTTAAGTTATTTTGGATGTATTTGATGAATGTAACTTAATGTCGATGAATAAAGTGAATTTAAGTTATTTTGGATGTATTTGATGAATATAACCTAATTTCGATGAATAAAGTGAATTTAAGTTATTTTGGATGTATTTGATTAATATAACTTAATTTCGATGAATAAAGTGAATTTAAGTTATTTTCGATGTATTTGATGAATATAACTTAATTTCGATGAATAAAGTGAATTTAAGTTATTTTGGATGTATTTGATGAATATAACTTAATTTCGATGAATAAAGTGAATTTAAGTTATTTTGGATGATTTGATTAATATAACTTAATTTCGATGAATAAAGTGAATTTAAGTTATTTTCGATGTATTTGATGAATGTAACTTAATTTCGATGAATAAAGCGAATTTAAGTTATTTTGGATGTATTTGATGAATGTAACTTAATTTCGATGAATAAAGTGAATTTAAGTTATTTTCGATGTACTCGATGAATGTAACTTAATTTCGATGAATAAAGTGAATTTAAGTTATTTTCGATGTATTTGATGAATATAACTTAATTTCGATGAATAAAGTGAGTTTAAGTTATTTTGGATGTACTCGATGAATATAACTTAATTTCGATGAATAAAGTGAATTTAAGTTATTTTGGATGTATTTGATGAATGTAACTTAATTTCGATGAATAAAGTGAATTTAAGTTATTTTGGATGTATTTGATGAATGTAACTTAATTTCGATGAATAAAGTGAATTTAAGTTATTTTGGATGTATTTGATGAATATAACTTAATTTCGATGAATAAAGTGAATTTAAGTTATTTTGGATGTACTCGATGAATATAACTTAATTTCCATGAATAAAGTGAATTTAAGTTATTTTCGATGTATTTGATGAATATAACTTAATTTCGACGAATAAAGTGAATTTAAGTTATTTTGGATGTATTTGATGAATATAACTTAATTTCGATGAATAGAGTGAATTTAAGTTATTTTCGATGTATTTGATGAATATAACTTAATTTCGATGAATAAAGTGAATTTAAGTTATTTTGGATGTACTCGATGAATATAACTTAATTTCGATGAATAAAGTGAATTTAAGTTATTTTGGATGTATTTGATGAATGTAACTTAATTTCGATGAATAAAGTGAATTTAAATTATTTTGGATGTATTTGATGAATATAACTTAATTTCGATGAATAAAGTGAATTTAAGTTATTTTGGATGTATTTGATGAATGTAACTTAATTTCGATGAATAAAGTGAATTTAAGTTATTTTGGATGTACTCGATGAATATAACTTAATTTCGATGAATAAAGTGAATTTAAGTTATTTTGGATGTACTCGATGAATATAACTTAATTTCGATGAATAAAGTGAATTTAAGTTATTTTGGAAGTATTTGATGAATGTAACTTAATTTCGACGAATAAAGTGAATTTAAGTTATTTTGGATGTATTTGATGAATATAACTTAATTTCGATGAATAGAGTGAATTTAAGTTATTTTCGATGTATTTGATGAATGTAACTTAATTTCGATGAATAAAGTGAATTTAAGTTATTTTGGATGTATTTGATGAATGTAACTTAATTTCGATGAATAAAGTGAATTTAAGTTATTTTGGATGTATTTGATGAATATAACTTAATTTCCATGAATAAAGTGAATTTAAGTTATTTTCGATTTATTTGATGAATATAACTTAATTTCGATGAATAAAGTGAATTTAAGTTATTTTGGATGTATTTGATGAATGTAACTTAATTTCGATGAATAAAGTGAATTTAAGTTATTTTGGATGTACTCGATGAATATAACTTAATTTCGATGAATAAAGTGAATTTAAGTTATTTTGGATGTACTCGATGAATATAACTTAATTTCGATGAATAAAGTGAATTTAAGTTATTTTGGATGTACTCGATGAATATAACATAATTTCAATGAATAAAGAGAATTTAGGTTATTTTGGATGTATTTGATGAATGTAACTTAATTTCTATGAAAAAAGTGAATTTAAGTTATTTTGGATGTATTTGATGAATATAACTTAATTTCGATGAATAAAGTGAATTTAAGTTATTTTCGATGTATTTGATGAATATAACTTAATTTCGATGAATAAAGTGAATTTAAGTTATTTTGGATGTATTTGATGAATATAACTTAATTTCGATGAATAAAGTGAATTTAAGTTATTTTGGATGTATTTGATTAATATAACTTAATTTCGATGAATAAAGTGAATTTAAGTTATTTTCGATGTATTTGATGAATGTAACTTAATTTCGATGAATAAAGTGAATTTAAGTTATTTTGGATGTATTTGATGAATGTAACTTAATTTCGATGAATAAAGTGAATTTAAGTTATTTTCGATGTATTTGATGAATGTAACTTAATTTCGATGAATAAAGTGAATTTAAGTTATTTTGGATGTACTCGATGAATGTAACTTAATTTCGATGAATAAAGTGAATTTAAGTTATTTCGGATGTATTTGATGAATGTAACTTAATTTCGATGAATAAAGTGAATTTAAGTTATTTTCGATGTATTTGATGAATGTAACTTAATTTCGATGAATAAAGCGAATTTAAGTTATTTTGGATGTACTCGATGATTATAACTTAATTTCGATAAATAAAGTGAATTTAAGTTATTTTCGATGTATTTGATGAATATAACTTAATTTCGATGAATAAAGTGAATTTAAGTTATTTTGGATGTACTCGATGAATATAACTTAATTTCGATGAATAAAGTGAATTTAAGTTATTTTGGATGTATTTGATGAATGTAACTTAATTTCGCTGAATAAAGTGAATTTAAGTTATTTTGGATGTATTTGATGAATATAACTTAATTTCGATGAATAAAGTGAATTTAAGTTATTTTCGATTTATTTGATGAATATAACTTAATTTCGATGAATAAAGTGAATTTAAGTTATTTTGGATGTATTTGATGAATGTAACTTAATTTCGATGAATAAAGTGAATTTAAGTTATTTTGGATGTACTCGATGAATATAACTTAATTTCGATGAATAAAGTGAATTTAAGTTATTTTGGATGTACTCGATGAATATAACTTAATTTCGATGAATAAAGTGAATTTAAGTTATTTTGGATGTACTCGATGAACATAACATAATTTCAATGAATAAAGAGAATTTAGGTTATTTTGGATGTATTTGATGAATGTAACTTAATTTCGATGAAAAAAGTGAATTTAAGTTATTTTGGATGTATTTGATGAATGTAACTTAATTTCGATGAATAAAGTGAATTTAAGTTATTTTGGATGTATTTGATGAATATAACCTAATTTCGATGAATAAAGTGAATTTAAGTTATTTTGGATGTATTTGATTAATATAACTTAATTTCGATGAATAAAGTGAATTTAAGTTATTTTCGATGTATTTGATGAATATAACTTAATTTCGATGAATAAAGTGAATTTAAGTTATTTTGGATGTATTTGATGAATATAACTTAATTTCGATGAATAAAGTGAATTTAAGTTATTTTGGATGATTTGATTAATATAACTTAATTTCGATGAATAAAGTGAATTTAAGTTATTTTCGATGTATTTGATGAATGTAACTTAATTTCGATGAATAAAGTGAATTTAAGTTATTTTGGATGTATTTGATGAATGTAACTTAATTTCGATGAATAAAGTGAATTTAAGTTATTTTCGATGTACTCGATGAATGTAACTTAATTTCGATGAATAAAGTGAATTTAAGTTATTTTCGATGTATTTGATGAATATAACTTAATTTCGATGAATAAAGTGAGTTTAAGTTATTTTGGATGTACTCGATGAATATAACTTAATTTCGATGAATAAAGTGAATTTAAGTTATTTTGGATGTATTTGATGAATGTAACTTAATTTCGATGAATAAAGTGAATTTAAGTTATTTTGGATGTATTTGATGAATGTAACTTAATTTCGATGAATAAAGTGAATTCAAGTTATTTTGGATGTATTTGATGAATATAACTTAATTTCGATGAATAAAGTGAATTTAAGTTATTTTGGATGTACTCGATGAATATAACTTAATTTCGATGAATAAAGTGAATTTAAGTTATTTTCGATGTATTTGATGAATATAACTTAATTTCGACGAATAAAGTGAATTTAAGTTATTTTGGATGTATTTGATGGATATAACTTAATTTCGATGAATAGAGTGAATTTAAGTTATTTTCGATGTATTTGATGAATATAACTTAATTTCGATGAATAAAGTGAATTTAAGTTATTTTGGATGTACTCGATGAATATAACTTAATTTCGATGAATAAAGTGAATTTAAGTTATTTTGGATGTATTTGATGAATGTAACTTAATTTCGATGAATAAAGTGAATTTAAATTATTTTGGATGTATTTGATGAATATAACTTAATTTCGATGAATAAAGTGAATTTAAGTTATTTTGGATGTATTTGATGAATGTAACTTAATTTCGATGAATAAAGTGAATTTAAGTTATTTTGGATGTACTCGATGAATATAACTTAATTTCGATGAATAAAGTGAATTTAAGTTATTTTGGATGTACAGTAGAGACTCGATTAACCGGACTAATTGTTGTCGTAAGGCATTCGGATAATTGAAAATCCGGATAATTGAATGTATATGGGGGGCCTCGGTAGTCTAGGGGTAAGGCACCTGACTGCTAACCCAGAGGTCCCGGGTTCGAATCCCGGCCAGCCCCACGGTTCTTCGCCTTTTCCACTTTCCCACCTACATAACTTTCCTTCTCTCTCTTCTTCCCTCTTTACATCCTGTCATAACCTTCCCTAGTCCTTCCCCGCTCTACCAAGCGCATGCCATCGGTTGGTTGATAAGATTCAACTCGCTTCAGGAGGCATAACACTCCAGTGAGTTGTTCTCGATGCCCCGATGGCAGAGTCGCGAAATGGTTGCGAGTAGGTGGAATAAAAATATCGCGGCTAAGGTTGTGACAGTTGCTTCCTTCTCTTCTCTCTATCTTCCGGCTAGAGCTGCTGTTCGATAGTACACGAAAAAATAGATTGTCGACAGTACAAAGGGACTTTCCCTATGCCTCTAGCCTGTCACATAAAAAAAAAATATAGAAAAGTGATTTTTGTACATACAAATTATTAACACATAATGTTAGGTCTTTATTACTTACGTTACTTCATCGCGATTGGCAATCCGGATAATCGCGAATCCGTATGACTGAGGTCCGGATAATCGAGTCTCTACTGTACTCGATGAATATAACTTAATTTCGATGAATAAAGTGAATTTAAGTTATTTTGGATGTACTCGATGAATATAACATAATTTCAATGAATAAAGTGAATTTAAGTTACTTTGGATTTATTTGATGAATGTAACTTAATTTCGATGAATAAAGTGAATTTAAGTTATTTTGGATGTATTTGATGAATGTAACTTAATTTCGATGAATAAAGTGAATTTAAGTTATTTTGGATGTACTCGATGAATATAACTTAATTTCGATGAATAAAGTGAATTTAAGTTATTTTGGATGTATTTGATGAATGTAACTTAATTTCGATGAATAAAGTGAATTTAAGTTATTTTCAATGTATTTGATGAATATAACTTAATTTCGATGAATAAAGTGAATTTGAGTTATTTTGGATGTACTCGATGAATATAACTTAATTTCGATGAATAAAGTGAATTTAAGTTATTTTGGATGTATTTGATGAATATAACTTAATTTCGATGAATAAAGTGAATTTAAGTTATTTTAGATGTACTCGATGAATGTAACTTAATTTCGATGAATAAAGCGAATTTAAGTTATTTTGGATGTACTCGATGAATATAACTTAATTTCGATGAATAAAGCGAATTTAAGTTATTTTGGATGTACTCGATGAATATAACTTAATTTCGATGAATAAAGTGAATTTAAGTTATTTTGGATGTATTTGATGAATGTAACTTAATTTCGATGAATAAAGTGAATTTAAGTTATTTTCGATGTATTTGATGAATATAACTTAATTTCGATGAATAAAGCGAATTTAAGTTATTTTGGATGTACTCGATGAATATAACTTAATTTCGATGAATAAAGTGAATTTAAGTTATTTTCGATGTATTTGATGAATGTAACTTAATTTCGATGAATAAAGTGAATTTAAATTATTTTGGATGTACTCGATGAATATAACTTAATTTCGATGAATAAAGTGAATTTAAGTTATTTTGGATGTATTTGATGAATGTAACTTAATTTCGATGAATAAAGTGAATTTAAGTTATTTTGGATGTATTTGATGAATGTAACTTAATTTCGATGAATAAAGTGAATTTAAGTTATTTTGGATGTATTTGATGAATATAACTTAATTTCGATGAATAAAGTGAATTTAAGTTATTTTGGATGTACTCGATGAATATAACTTAATTTCCATGAATAAAGTGAATTTAAGTTATTTTCGATGTATTTGATGAATATAACTTAATTTCGACGAATAAAGTGAATTTAAGTTATTTTGGATGTATTTGATGAATATAACTTAATTTCGATGAATAGAGTGAATTTAAGTTATTTTCGATGTATTTGATGAATATAACTTAATTTCGATGAATAAAGTGAATTTAAGTTATTTTGGATGTACTCGATGAATATAACTTAATTTCGATGAATAAAGTGAATTTAAGTTATTTTGGATGTATTTGATGAATGTAACTTAATTTCGATGAATAAAGTGAATTTAAATTATTTTGGATGTATTTGATGAATATAACTTAATTTCGATGAATAAAGTGAATTTAAGTTATTTTGGATGTATTTGATGAATGTAACTTAATTTCGATGAATAAAGTGAATTTAAGTTATTTTGGATGTACTCGATGAATATAACTTAATTTCGATGAATAAAGTGAATTTAAGTTATTTTGGATGTACTCGATGAATATAACTTAATTTCGATGAATAAAGTGAATTTAAGTTATTTTGGATGTACTCGATGAATATAACATAATTTCAATGAATAAAGTGAATTTAAGTTATTTTGGATTTATTTGATGAATGTAACTTAATTTCGATGAATAAAGTGAATTTAAGTTATTTTGGATGTATTTGATGAATGTAACTTAATTTCGATGAATAAAGTGAATTTAAGTTATTTTGGATGTATTTGATGAATATAACTTAATTTCCATGAATAAAGTGAATTTAAGTTATTTTCGATTTATTTGATGAATATAACTTAATTTCGATGAATAAAGTGAATTTAAGTTATTTTGGATGTATTTGATGAATGTAACTTAATTTCGATGAATAAAGTGAATTTAAGTTATTTTGGATGTACTCGATGAATATAACTTAATTTCGATGAATAAAGTGAATTTAAGTTATTTTGGATGTACTCGATGAATATAACTTAATTTCGATGAATAAAGTGAATTTAAGTTATTTTGGATGTACTCGATGAATATAACATAATTTCAATGAATAAAGAGAATTTAGGTTATTTTGGATGTATTTGATGAATGTAACTTAATTTCTATGAAAAAAGTGAATTTAAGTTATTTTGGATGTATTTGATGAATATAACTTAATTTCGATGAATAAAGTGAATTTAAGTTATTTTCGATGTATTTGATGAATATAACTTAATTTCGATGAATAAAGTGAATTTAAGTTATTTTGGATGTATTTGATGAATATAACTTAATTTCGATGAATAAAGTGAATTTAAGTTATTTTGGATGTATTTGATTAATATAACTTAATTTCGATGAATAAAGTGAATTTAAGTTATTTTCGATGTATTTGATGAATGTAACTTAATTTCGATGAATAAAGTGAATTTAAGTTATTTTGGATGTATTTGATGAATGTAACTTAATTTCGATGAATAAAGTGAATTTAAGTTATTTTCGATGTATTTGATGAATGTAACTTAATTTCGATGAATAAAGTGAATTTAAGTTATTTTGGATGTACTCGATGAAT
>CATLJY010000297.1:0-46328 GCA_949987705.1 Thereva unica | reverse complement strand
ATGCTTATAACTTCAAAAATAGAGCCTGTGGCGTAAAAGTTTATAAGATAGGACCATTATTTTTACCGTCGTAGATAGGTGGGGGAATTCTGCGTACACCGGTACCATAGTCATGAAAATGGGTTACACGGTTACAAAAATACAGGGTGATATGTAAAACTCTAGCAAAAAAAATTCAAAACGCCCTAGCTGATGATGAAGATAGTGCAGAAGATCTTTCTCCAACGAAACGAGGACCTTATACTCCTAGATACGATGCTTCGAAGTTTGCTATGATTTGTGACAGATTTGGTGTGCCTGACAGAATAGCTTCAGCTATGGCAACATGTCTTATGGAAGACGTTAACGTAAGAGATGACCGTGGTAATTTTGTAATTATGGATAAAGCAAAAGTTCGTAGAGAAAAAATGAAATGTAGACAAGAAGTGCTTCGTAACCGGTATGACGCTTCCAGTTTAATAGCATTTTCGTTTGATGGCAGAAAAAATGATTCTTTAACGAGAGAGAAAATAGATCAAAAATTTCATCAAACGATGGTAAAAGAGCCTCATCTAGTTGTTTTGAAGGAGCCTAATTCCCAATTAATAGGCTACGTAAAATTGGAAAATGAAGATGCGGAAACTAAGGTCAAAAAATTGAACGAATTTTTCATCAACAAAGGAATGTCCTTTGATTCATTAATTGGCATATGCTGTGATGGTGAACCAGCAAATACTGGCATAAAAAATGGAATATTGCGACGATTCGAACTACAGTTACACAGACCACTGCATTGGTTTGTGTGCCTTATCCACTTTAACGAGCTTCCGCTGCGGCATTTGTTTGACACGTTAGAAAGATCATCCACCACTGGACCACGAACGACAACCGGAACGTTAAACAAACAAATTGAAACTTGTGAAAAACTTCCGGTACGTAATTGTTATAACTTTTTTCATACCATTTTTACTTCTATTACTTATTTATAATGTGTTTAAAATAATAAAATCGTATTTTAATTCATCTAATCTTTACAGGTTGTAGCTGATTTTGAAAAAATCCAACTAGAGAATATGCCTCCAGCAATGGAAGAAGAAGGTGAATTATCTACGGATTTAAAGTACTTGTACAAGTTGGCCAATGCGATTTCTAATGGTTTTATTCCGGAGGATTTGGTTAACATTAAACCAGGGCCAATTGCTCATTCTCGCTGGCTCACCAAGGCCAATAGGGTATTACGGTTATATGTGACAACGAATAAGCCATCTAAGAATTTGAAAACTCTAGTAGCCTACATAATGAAAGTTTATACGCCAATGTATTTCAATATTAAGTATTATAACTCTGTCGTGTATGGTAGCGCATTATTTTCGAAATTCATACTTTGGGCACAGTTTTTAGAGCCAAATTTACGCGACGTGATAAATAATGTAATTAAGGACAATTCATATTATGCACATTCGGAAAATGTTTTGTTATCAATGTTGTTTGATGACAGAAAAGACAAACGCGACAGTGCTATAAACATAATTTTACACTATCGAAATAAACTGGACGATCCGATGCGAGTTAGAGTTTATAGAAAACCTATTATTAACTTCAATTGCACAGATTATACGAATATGATTGACTTAAAATTTTTTTTAAAAACACCTTTATTGGTATGGTTACTACAATCTTAATTAATATTAATTTATTAGTATAGTTAACAATAGTACTTAAATTAAGCATGTCTTAAAGTAAGCATACACTTGTATGGTACCATAATCATGAAAATGGGTTACACGGTTACAAAAATACAGGGTGATATGTAAAACTCTAGCAAAAAAACTTGAAAACGCCCTAGCGGCTAAACCGTTACGATTTCCCCCCCCCCCCCCCACCCATACGATTTTTTGTTCGTCTATCCAAGACCTATCCACAGCCGGCCGCTTTGTAAGTTTATGTGGGACACCCTGTATATATATTAGGGCGGGTCAAATTTTTAATCGACCTTTTACACCCCCTAGTGATATTCTATGGGTAATTTTGAGCAACTTTGCCCAAGAAACCATAGTTCGAAAGTTGAATTTGAGCCTCCGGATTTTTAAAAATAGGTATTTTTATGATTTAATTAATTTAAAAAGATAAAAATACAAGTTTTTTTCTCCAAGTACACATATATAGCGGTTTTTTGGGTCAAGGAATTTATTTCTGATGTTTATTTTATTTACCAGTGCCGCTAGATGACGCTTTCGTACATTTTATCCATATTTCGTATGTTTTATCACTATTTTTCAAGAAAAATTATTATAGCAACCCCAAATTATAAATGGCTTATGTTTCATGGAGTAGTTCATTCTTGTTTTAGCGCCATTTCAATGAAGTGTAAACAATATAAATATACTCATTCTCTAGTTAAACAAATTATAAACCATTAAAAGGCAGGTCTCAATTAAAACATTACTAATTTCAATAAATTTAAAATTAATAATAATAAAGAAAATTACATAAATCTAAAGTTAATAAGAAGAGAAAGTATTAAAATTCGTATAGGTGTAAAACAATGCAAGTCCAAGTGGAAAAAATCAAACAAACAATATAGTGAACAAAAACAGGGAAATCCCACCCCTAGTTCAGAGGAAGCAATATTGGGACAATCATGTTTTGCGCGGTTAATAAAAGGGCCTTTCAGAAGAATTACCTACATATAAGTAGGTACGAAATATAGCAATAATTACGGGTAATAAATTGTATGAAAGAGTAAAAAGTAGGCGACACATGTAATAAACATAAATATACTCCACAGAAATAGCCGATGGAAAATCAAAGCAGGACAATAAAAGTAAGATAGTAAAATAGGTTATTAGGAGTTCCGCGAAATTACGATTTGTAAGGAATGTTAGGAAATAGATATAGGAACCTGTAAGTTCAGTTCGCTCCTAGGCATCGCCGTGAATTAACGAATCTATTGTGAAAAAAGTAAAAGTAATTTTTGTATTTCTTATTTTTATAAGTATTTTTTATTTGATTTGGGTATATAAGAACATTTATTTATTTATTTATTTATTTATTTATTCGCCAAACAAGGCACACTTAAACTAGGTATACATATACTTAGATTAAAACATAGTGTACAGTCTTTTTCATATAACTACTGTTAGCTACTAAAAACCTACAATTGTCAGGAGGGGTTATGTTAGTAGGGATTTGAGTATTTTTTTATAGGATGCCTTGTTGAGGGAAGGGGAGAAAGAGGAGCTATGGCTATTAAAAACCATACAGCATCTGTTGACGGGTTCGTTCCTTGCGTAATCGGTGCGGTGTGGATATTCCCTAAGTAGTTTAGTGTGTCGTGTGTGTCGGACTACATCATTCAATTTGATTCTGTCCGACAGAAACTGCACTTTAAGATTTCCACTTAGGACGTCAAAGGCAACGCAAGATATGAGCAGCTTCCTCCTGCTAGATAGCGGCATGAGACCAAGCACTTTGAGCCTGTCCAAGTAGTGTGGCAGGGTATGGTAGTCATGGGGGTTGTGTAGATGTCTCAAGGCAAAAAGAAGAAATCTCTTTTGAATGGATTCGATCCTCCTACTGCTCACTTGGAATATAGGATCCCAGATAGGACACGCATATTCCAGGATAGGGCGGACTAAAGAACAGAAGAGTGTTTTTGTGACCCATACATTACCAAATTCTTTGGCTCTCCTCTTGATGAAACCAAGAAGTTTGTTGGCTCTGGCAATTATATTATCGTAATGTAGGTTGAAATTGAGTTTTTTGTCTAGGACGACGCCTAGATCTACGATATGGTCAACCTGATTCAACATTATGCCATTGAGATAATAGTTATGGGTCTGTGTGTTTTTTAAGCGGGAGAAGGTAATTGCATGACATTTGCTGGTATTAAGTTGCAGTTTGTTCATGGTGCACCAGTCGTGTAGGGCATTGAGTTTTGTCTGCAAGAAGGAAGCATCAGTTTGGGTCTTAATGACACTATAAATTTTGAGGTCATCCGCGTAAAAGAGATGTGGAATATTTGCTAATTTTTCGGAAAGATCGGAGATGAAGATATTGAAGAGTAGGGGACCGAGATGACTACCCTGAGGAACGCCAGAGGTTACTTCGATCTCATTAGATAGAAATCCTTGGAATCTGATAACCTGTGTTCTTCCGTTCAGATATGATTTTAACCATTCCAGGGCAGAACTTGATATTCCAAACTTTAATAATTTTGCGATTAGGATGGCGTGGTCCACTCGATCGAAGGCCTTGCTGAAATCAGTGTACACAGCATCCAATTGATGGCCGCTCTCCATACCGCATAACGATTCGGAGATAAGGACCATAAGGTTAGAAGTTGTTGAACGTCCTTTCCGAAAACCATGTTGTTGTTCGTTTAGGTATGGATCGATAAGAGGAGCAATCTTGTCATGAACAAGTTTTTCAAAAAGCTTAGGAATTGATGATAAAATGGCAATGCCCCTATAGTTGTCTACCGAGTGCTTGTCACCGGATTTATAGATTGGCGTTAGGTAGGATTTCTTCCACAGCTTGGGAAACTTTCCTAACGATAAAGATTTGTTGAAGATGAGATAAAGAGGAAACGCGATATGTTGCGAGCAGCGCTGCAGGAAAATAGGAGGGAGATTGTCGGGACCATTACCTTTTTTGATATCAAGATTGTTCAGACCCGCCATGATCTCATCAACAGAAAGGGATATACCGGTTATAAGGGAAGTGTCAGTGTGCGAGTCAGTTACATCGTATGTTGCGCTGGACAAGGGGCTATAAATTTCAGCAAACCTATCAGCAAACATGCTACAAATTACTTGGGGGCATGAGGTGTGGGCTCTACCATTCGTCATTGTTGATGGGTAGCCAGAAGTCTTCCGTTTAATGTTAACGTAATCAAAGAATTTTTTGGGATCACTTATGATATTATCACCAACTGAATTAATATATGCAGAGTAGGCCTCGCGGGACCTACCAGCAAATTCAGAGGCTAGTCTAATGTATTCGGAGTTCAATCGCTCGTTTACATATGTGTTATTTTTGATCATGTTATATAATTTATTTCTTTGATTACGTAGGGATCTAATATCTCTATCCAGCCATGGTTCCGACAATCTATCCCGTTTTATAATTTTGGGTACATATTTGTCGATGATGTTGAAAATGATAGAATAAAAGCATGAAACTATCACGTCAAGATCATTGCTAGTTAGCCTATGTTCCCAGTCGACTAGGGATAATTCGAAACCAATACTGTCCAGGTCCGCGTTCTTAAAATCGTAAACAAGTGCATTGTTATATGCTGCACGATGCTTGGGGATTGATGCATTAAATTCGAGGATCCACGCGGAGTGGTGGATGGAGTTCGAAAATAGGTTTTCCTCATCAGAAACGAGTAGAGTATTCACCTCCTCGTGTGAATTGGTGAAGATCAGGTCAAGCCATTTACCACAAGAATTTGGTTGCCTGATAATTTGGTGAAGGTCATTGCCGTAAAGAGTGTCGATAAATTTTATATCGACGGCATTAGTTGCATTAATAGGAAGTAATTTATTATCTTCCTCGTCGGGGATGAAAGAGATATTCGGTCGATTGAAATCGCCGAGGATAAATATGACATCATTACCGCAGAGTGTATCGTTAACTTCCTCCACAATATGCAATAGATCGTCATAGTTGGATTCGTCGGAATTGGGGGGGATATAGAAAGAGCCGATGAATATATCCTTCAGGTCGGATTTGATTCGAATGAACACGTGTTCAAAAGATTTTGAACAATTGGTCGAGATCAATTCACTGTTTAAGGAGTCTTTGACTGCTATAAGGACTCCACCCCCTCTGGTGAGACCAGTGGAACTGTAGTCTCTATCGCACCTGTGGATTGTCCAGCTGCTGTCCAAGATCTCTTCATTTAGGAATGTACTATTTAACCAAGTTTCGGTTAGTACAAGTACATTATAGCGACATGATTTAGAGTCGATGTAGAAATTGTTGAGTTTGGTTCTCATACCACTACAATTGTGGTAAAAGATTCTTACAACCTCGGGTGGGTTAGGTTTGGGAAGAAGAGACTGGGTGGGATCGGCAATTGGGGAAGTAACTAGTTAAGGGCGGTAATATCTGTTCATCTCATCACGGCTTTTTTGCAGCTGGGACACATGTATTGATCTTACATGAGCAGCATAAGCGGAGAGATCCTTGGTAACTTGCTGGGGGTTGATTTGATAATGCTCAAGGTACCTAGTGTACAATTCGAGCAGGGCACTATGATCCGTAGGAAGACCTTCCTGTTGGATCGAGACACTGAGGCTGGTCCTGGTTTTACCATATATACAGGTAGAGTCAGGTTTGTTATGCATGTACGCGAGAAACAGCCTTACATTGTCAAAGACCTGCCTTTCTCTGAACCGAGATAACAAATATCGACTATCGGATGAGTCGGCTGAAATCAAAGTATTTTTTACAACCGGTGGTTGCAATGGGTTCAAGAAAGGAGGCTTTGTGGTGGGAATGTTGTTGCTGTGGCTTACAGAAGTATCCACCGATTTCGGTGTGTCATTTGCAACTGAAGGAGGTTGTGTCGGAATCGCATTAATATCAGCGTAGGAACGACCGCCGACGACTATGTGGCTACGAGAGAAGTTTGGGTAAGGATTGTGATTAGTATTATTATAATGACGTGCTGTATTAATTGTTAGTGGGCTTGTAGTGTAAAAGCTTGGGACTGGATTAGAAGAAGTTGGGATAGTGTTTATCATGTTAATGGTTTTATAAGGTATACGGTTAGTAATGTTAGAGGATCTTACATGCTGTGTTAGTGAATTAGATCTATTGTGGCTTAAAACTGAGATCGGATTGGTTTTATTCGCGCCTATTGCTCTATTATTCTTAGATTTGTTATTACCTATTACTATTTTGTTGTTAATCTTAGATTTACTTATCCAACGGCTGAGAGTTAAGTTCCTCCATCTAAAGATGTCAGCTGAATGGAAGAACAGCCACTCGTATTTTGAAGGGAAGACTACCTTGAGGCTCTTGAATTTCCTATTTTTCCTTTTTTTACATACTTCTTTGCAGCTAAGAAGTTTCACACAGAAGTCTGTGAGAAATACGCTGCTTACCCAAGAAGAATCTGCTTTCGCTGGCACGCCCTTGAGGAAATACGTTGAAGTGGCATCATCCAATGGAGAGATCGAGGTATTGATGATGTTTTTTTTATTGACTCCTCGAGGTGTTTTTAATTGTTTCTGTTCGATGTTTTTTGCTGGTTTTCTTGCAAGCAACCTATTTTTGGAGTCGATTTTTTCTAATCTCCTTTCCCACTCTGCGAGAGACCACGTTGTTCCGAATTTATTCACAGTTTCCGGTAGGTGCACAGGTGGCAAGCACTGAGATGGGCTAGCGGAAATCGACAGGGTTTGCTGGTGTAGGGTGTTTAAATTGGGAGAGCCGAGGGTAAAATTATCCTGCCAGTTTAAGCGGTGATCTTCCAGTTCCTCGGAGAGTGACATTGTCTGTACATTTGGTTCGTCTATCACAACGTTAATGGGCGGAGAGGGTATAATGTCACGGGTGGCTTTCATTAAATCCTTCAGATTTGATAGCTCCGTCCCAAGATGGGAGAACTGCAATTTTAAGTCAGCTTTAAGCTGAGTCATGGTGTTGTCCACTAAAGAGAGCTTGTCGAAAGAGTCGCAGATTTTGGAGATTAGCTGTGATTGTTCGTGCTTAATACATGGATCATTGTCCGTATTGATTTTTATCTTCTTAATGCACGAGCTAATGGAATTCAGTTCAAATCTCATGATCTTGGATAGGTTGTCGATCATATAGTCGTTGTTCGATGCATTGTCCTTAATGGATAAATTGTCCAACCTTGATTTAATTAATTCAAAGTTTTTGGAATAACTTTGATAATTATTGTCTAGGCGATCGACCGCAAGCGAAAGCTCATCGACGTTCTCTAAGAGAAGAAGCGTGTTTTTCTCCAAGTTGACAGCTTTTTCATTGCGAGCCACGAGGTCCGTTCTCATATTGTTGATATTCTCGCTTAAGTTAATAACATTGTCATTATTGGACTTAACGGCTAGCAATATATGAGACAGATTGATGGTTTTACAATCAGCGCAGTAGAACTTGAAAGCTCTCCGATATTCTTTCATGTATCTGATGGCCGCCCGGGACAGTCCAATGCACGAGGCGTGGAAAGAGCTTTCACATAATCCATTACACGCTACCCATTCGTTTTCTTCGGCGTGTAACATGTCAGCTGCGCATTTATTATTGTTGCACTTGTTCATTATGAAATTATGAAATTTTTTAGCGGTTACGAAATTAATTAAAGGTTCGAAGTCCAAATTATTTGTAGTGGAATGTATTTATATTAACTACTAATATTATAATTTGACACTTTATATCACTCGCGGAAGTGATTTAGAATATTTGTGATTAAAAGATTAAAGAGAGAAATGGGCCAGAGAATTTTAAAATTAGTACGTAACTCACGACAACGATTATGATTACACAATCCAAAAAGAATAATGGCTGTGGCAACCGATGAAATTATATTTTATTGATTATTTTGTTTATTTTTACTTGAATTTAGATAACTTAGGACACACAAAAATTTCACTGTCACTAAATCGTTATATGTATAAACGGAGGTTTAAATTAAAAGAATATTTAGAACCTAATATACTATGGATCCAGTGCCGTCTACTTCGCAAGACCAAATAGCATCAACAAGCTCCGGAAGTTGTTTGACACATATGCCTTCTCAAGATATTAGTGCTTTTGGTGTGTCTAGTGAATTAAGTGGTGTGAATCTGCCAAATAAAGTGGATATCTTAAGATATTATTTCTTGCTGGGCGATCGTGCTAAAGTTCAAAGTAAAATGTTCTCGTATAAGACTTTAACTCCTTATGTAGTAGATAAATTGCTTGAGATTTGGGGTAAACTGAATATTAGAACTATTGCCAAAACCAGTATTGGTAGAAAATTGAATACTTTGCTTGACAGATATCAAACCGCGGATAAGAACAGAACGAAAGGCAGATCATTTAGAGCATTCGTACGAATTATTTTATATCGGAAAATGTGAATGTGACTTAAAAACAAATTTATGTTCATGTGGCTTGATTCCAGAACACTTAAAAGAGTTTATGCTAGATCAACATAATGACAGAAAATGTATGATACCAGAATATACGACAGAAAATGTAGAGGAGGTACCTATATCTACAATAATACCAGCAACTATAGAGAGCAGCGATCAACCATACATACCTGATCGAACAAATATCCATGTTGATGATGAAGATAGTGCAGAAGATCTTTCTCCAACGAAACGAGGACCTTATACTCCTAGATACGATGCTTCGAAGTTTGCTATGATTTGTGACAGATTTGGTGTGCCTGACAGAATAGCTTCAGCTATGGCAACATGTCTTATGGAAGACATTAACGTAAGAGATGACCGTGGTAATTTTGTAATTATGGATAAAGCAAAAGTTCGTAGAGAAAAAATGAAATGTAGACAAGAAGTGCTTCGTAACCGGTATGACGCTTCCAGTTTAATAGCATTTTCGTTTGATGGCAGAAAAAATGATTCTTTAACGAGAGAGAAAATAGATCAAAAATTTCATCAAACGATGGTAAAAGAGCCTCATCTAGTTGTTTTGAAGGAGCCTAATTCCCAATTAATAGGCTACGTAAAATTGGAAAATGAAGATGCGGAAACTAAGGTCAAAAAATTGAACGAATTTTTCATCAACAAAGGAATGTCCTTTGATTCATTAATTGGCATATGCTGTGATGGTGAACCAGCAAATACTGGCATAAAAAATGGAATATTGCGACGATTCGAACTACAGTTACACAGACCACTGCATTGGTTTGTGTGCCTTATCCACTTTAACGAGCTTCCGCTGCGGCATTTGTTTGACACGTTAGAAAGATCATCCACCACTGGACCACGAACGACAACCGGAACGTTAAACAAACAAATTGAAACTTGTGAAAAACTTCCGGTACGTAATTGTTATAACTTTTTTCATACCATTTTTACTTCTATTACTTATTTATAATGTGTTTAAAATAATAAAATCGTATTTTAATTCATCTAATCTTTACAGGTTGTAGCTGATTTTGAAAAAATCCAACTAGAGAATATGCCTCCAGCAATGGAAGAAGAAGGTGAATTATCTACGGATTTAAAGTACTTGTACAAGTTGGCCAATGCGATTTCTAATGGTTTTATTCCGGAGGATTTGGTTAACATTAAACCAGGGCCAATTGCTCATTCTCGCTGGCTCACCAAGGCCAATAGGGTATTACGGTTATATGTGACAACGAATAAGCCATCTGAGAATTTGAAAACTCTAGTAGCCTACATAATGAAAGTTTATACGCCAATGTATTTCAATATTAAGTATTATAACTCTGTCGTGTATGGTAGCGCATTATTTTCGAAATTCATACTTTGGGCACAGTTTTTAGAGCCAAATTTACGCGACGTGATAAATAATGTAATTAAGGACAATTCATATTATGCACATTCGGAAAATGTTTTGTTATCAATGTTGTTTGATGACAGAAAAGACAAACGCGACAGTGCTATAAACATAATTTTACACTATCGAAATAAACTGGACGATCCGATGCGAGTTAGAGTTTATAGAAAACCTATTATTAACTTCAATTGCACAGATTATACGAATATGATTGACTTAAATTTTTTTTAAAAACACCTTTATTGGTATGGTTACTACAATCTTAATTAATATTAATTTATTAGTATAGTTAACAATAGTACTTAAATTAAGCATGTCTTAAAGTAAGCATACACTTGTATGGGACTTCTGTACCAGTGTCCAGTTCCCGTAGTATGTAGTATTCGTCATTATGCATCAGTTCGTGAGGTTTTACTCTTTTGAGTCGTCTTATTTCGTTGGTGGTATCCAATAATTGTATAGCCTCAACGTTGGTGTGGGCCAGAAGTCTCTTCTCGTGTTTAATGGCATATTCGCGGATGACCTCCTCTATCCATTTTATATCCAAATCATCATGTATTTCTTTATTAGTCACATAGCGGTAAGCGTTGGTGATCATTCGAAGAAATTTGTTTTGGCTGCGTTGAATTACGTCTCGATTAGATTTATGAGTACAACCCCAGAGCTGCACACCATACATCCATATCGGCTTGAACATAGACTGGTATATTAGTCTTTTGCAATACAGGTTCGTTTTGGAGTGATGTCCAATTAGCCAGTACATTTGACGCTGTTTTAATCGAATCTGTTCAGTTTTTTGTCTCACGTGATGTTTCCAGTTCAGTCTTGAGTCTAAATGTAGACCAAGATATTTTGCAGATTCTGCCTGGGGTACTTGCACCCCATTGAGATACGTGTGTAAGCTGTTGTTTTTGCGACGCAGCGTAAATGTCACATGGACTGATTTAACCTCATTAAGCTTGATTTTCCAATCTGTTGTCCATTTGCTAACATGATTCAAGGCTCGTTGGAGTTTTTCCACCGCTTTTGGTTGGGATACGTCTGTTGACATAATTACAGTATCATCAGCGAATGTTCCGATAAATGTGTTATCTGTTGTTGGAATATCCGCAGTAAAAAGCAGGTATAGGAAGGGTCCCAATACGCTTCCCTGCGGAACTCCCGCTAATATCGGACAAAAGTCAGAATATGCTTCTTCATGGATGACCCTGAACTTGCGATTAGAGAGGTATGACTCAAGCAGTTGGCAGTAATTTTGTGGTAGGAGTTTGCTCATCTTGTATATCAATCCTTCGTGCCAAACCCTGTCAAAGGCTTGAGCTACATCCAGAAATACGGCAGGGCAATATTTCTTTTCTTCTAACGCTTGCTCGATGACAGCAGTGATTCGATGGATTTGATCTATTGTGGAATGGTTATTCCTGAATCCAAATTGGAAATCAGGAATGTTTACTAACGGTTTCAGACGTTTTAGTAACAATTTTTCAAACAATTTAGAAATGATGGGAAGCAATGAAATTGGTCTATATGATGTTACTTCTTCATCAGGTTTGTCTGGTTTCTTCAGCATGATTATTTGGGCCGTTTTAAAACAGTTGGGCACATATTTTAAGCGTATGCAGGCATTAAATAAGTATGTGTGGATCGATTCCTGCTGCTTTTTTTGGATTAAGATTTCTGTCGATCACTTCGGCAACCTCCATTGGCGTGAACCTTTTAAAAACTTGATTTGGTTGATAAGTAGGTCTTATGTCAATATTGGATTGTATGTTATGAGGTTGGAACACTGTTGCAAGGTGTTGGGCAAAGAGTTCAGCTTTTTCATTGTCTTGTCGAATCCATCTGCCTTGAGCATTTCTTAGCGGTGGTATTCGAGTTACGGGTCGTTTAAATTTTCTTGTTGCTTTCCACAATGAGTAGTCTTTATCCATTTCTGGACTCAGTCCGCTCAGGTAGTTGTCAAAGCATTCCTGTTTGTAATTTTTAATTAGTTTATTGACATAATTACTTACTCTATTGAACGCTGTTTTATCAGCAGGATTTCTGGTAAGATGCCATATTCTCCTTGCCTTTCTTCTTTGCTTGATTTGTTCTCTGATTTCGGCCGGGTATTTGATTTCACACTCTTCTTTGTCTTCTAATTCAGGAGTTGCTATGCTGGCTGCCATTCGAATGTGTTCAATGAAGTTATTTGTTTGTTGTTCCAATTCTTCATTACTTTTAAGCCTCACTTTTAAGCTGACCAGCTCTTCCAGTGTTTCTCTGAAGAGATCCCAATCTGTATACTTATTTGTGAGATTCTGCTTTTTCTTTTTCTTGATGATTGTCGCGCTTATTGACAGCAGAACGGGTGTATGATCAGATGTTAAGTCATGAATCCCTTCTGCTTGAGTATAGCTGGAAGAAATACCTTTTATGATGAAGAAATCAAGAAGATCTGGAATCTTTGCTGCATCCGTTGGCCAATACGTTGGTCCTCGTGAAGACAGATAATCACACTTGTTTTCGTTAATAGCACTTAGAAGTTCATTTCCTTTTCCGGGTGAAATTAGTCTGGAACCCCATGCCGTATGCTTTATATTGTAGTCTCCGCCAATAATGAATCTTGGACCAAGTTTATTGAAGACGTTGGTAAATTGAGATTTCGTTGGGGTATCTCGTGGAGGACAGTATGCTGCCGCAATATTTAGATCTGCACCATTATATTTAATTGAAATAACCGTCGCTTGAATGTAATTTTCACGAATGTTTTCTTGTTGGTAATGTTTGATATTATTTTTAATTAGTACAGCTGATCCACCCCTAGCTCTTCCACTTGGATGGGTTGTCCAATAGGAATCGAATCCATTTATTTTGATATAACTTTTGTCAGAGAAGTGCGTTTCAGAAATCAATGCAATATCTATGTTGTTTGTATGGAGAAATAACTCCAGTTCCTGGGCTCTTTGGTTGAGCCCATTTGCGTTCCATGTAACTATACGTAGGAACGAGTTAGTCATTTTTGTTTTTTCTGTCTTTTTTTGCTTGGCGGTTTGAAATTGATTTCCAAATTATCCACTCTTTCTGCTAACTGACTAAGTGTCTGTTGAATCTGACTGAGCATTTTAATGATATCATTATTAGGCTCGTTATTAATTCTGATGTGTTTGTTGCCTTGGTTTGGTTTATCATCAGATATTTTGCTGACTTGTGCATAAGATAATCCAACTGTAGAAGGTGTGGTTGTTGCTTGTGGCTCAGGTAATTTTTTCATTCGATGTACAACATTTGTTTTATCCTTGTGTTGACTTTTAATTTTATTCTGATATACTGGACATCCTTTATAATTTGCAGTATGCCCTTTTTGATGACAAAGAGCGCATGTTGGTGCGCTGCCTGGCTCTTTTTTGCATTGTTTCATGTGATGGTTTTCGGCACACTTAACGCATTTGCTTTGACGTCGGCAGAAGCTCTTGGTATGTCCGAGTTGTTGACAGTTCGTGCATTGTGGGATGCCCCTTGACTTTTTAGGTGGTTCAATTTTAACCACGCAATGTGCTAAATTCTTGATATTGTACACTTCTTTGTTGTTATCTTTTTGTTTTAAATCGACGTAAAACAGAGGAAAGGTTTTCCTGACTTTTACACCATCAATTTTGACCATCTTAAATATATTAGTAATACCTGCGACTTCATGTCCCATTTTTTCTAAGTCTGCTTTAATTTCTTCGTGACTGATTGTTGATGGCAAGCCTCTAATGACAAATCTATACAATTTATCACTCTTCAGCTGAAAGGTGTGATATTCGATATTTTCTAGTTGATGACTGGGTTCTTGTTTTAATTCTTCTAGTAATTTTTTGAGATTTCTGTAGTCATTTTCGTTTTGTACGGTAATTTTAATATCACTGTTTGAAAGAGCTTTGAATTTGGTTGATTCTTTTGTAATTTTAAGTACTTTTTGTCGAAAGAGTTCAAAATTGTTGATGTTGCTCACATTTATTGGTGGAGGCAATGGTATTTTGTGGTTTTTCTGTTCAGTGTTGATGTTCTCACTTTGATTAGTACTTTTTGGTGGCGTTTTTGTTGTTGTGCGCCTGCGTTTCTTGTTATTATTATCTAGATTGAGAAATTCCTTTTTCCAATTCTTCCTCATCTGTGCAATATTCCTCTTGACTCAGATTATTGTTATTCTGGTGAGAAACTGGAAATTGTCGTAACAACCAATTAGAATTATTTGATTGTTCATGTTGGCTGAAAGTAGGCTGACTTTGGGTGGAAGGCAGATTATTAAGTCGTGCCTCGAGTTCAGTTATTTTTTTATTTAAATCATTTATGATTTGTTGCTGACTACTGCATGTGTTAACGAGGTCATCGTATGTTGCCATAGTGGTGAATATTGTTAATAAAAAACATTATTACACAATCACACACATTACATACAATTCACCTTACACTGCACTTTTGTATTTTTGTGAACTGTTTTTCTTTTCTTTTTATACTGCTCGATATACGCACGCGGCGGTAAACATGTCTATACACTTCAAAACCGTGCAAATTACTGATTGACTTAAATGACGACAGTATTATTTTTGAGCCACCGTTTACAAAAACGATTCCGCATGATTATTTTGAGCAATACTTAGAATACGACGAACCACCGCTGCCTGACCCAGGAATTCCGTTACACATCCAAGGTGCGGAAAGACACATACAATTGCTGGCTAATGTTTCTAAACGTGCTTTAGACAAGAATCGAGAAGTAATAATGGCAGTGACATTAGAAAGCCGTAAGAAATTATCTCGACTTGAAAGCAAGCAAGACTTTCAAAAATAACTCCTCGATTCTTATCTATTACTGCAAAAAAATGTTTTCCTTTTTGAATTTAAATTTACTTTTATACTGTATTCTATAAATAAAAATAAATTTATAATAAAAATGTAAATGTGCGTTTGTTCTTAATCTAAAATCTCCGATCACTTTGAAATTTTGATACAACGTTGCATTCGAATATGCCTATGTTTTTATATACTATGAATGTGTTTCTGGAAGAGGTGTAGCGTGGCAACACCAAAACGACTATAGCGCACGTGTTTTAATATACTTGACCCATGCATTTATTTTAGGCCATTATTAATTTGGTTTTGCAAAACAAAACAATTCTTGAAAAATAGTGATATAACCTACGAAATATAGATAAAATGTACGAAAGCGCCCTTTAGCGGGACCAGTAAATATAAGTAAACATTAGCAATAGATTGCTCGCCCACAGAAACTCCTAAATACGTGTGCCTGGAGAATATAGATATATATATATACTAGCTGGGACCCGGTGCGCCTACGCTGCACCCATAAGTCAATAGTAAACAATAAAAACCATCCATTGACTTAATATTTTTCGAGATATGAATTTTACACTGATGAAATGCCTCAAAGAACATGGGTCTTGCGTCGGCCGCCATGAATCGGTATATTGAGTCTACTACATTGCTTATTGTATTCTACTTATCATACCCTTTCATTTGATACCCATGTCGAGGTAGTTGTGAAGAAAGTGGTAATTCGGCCTCTTGAGACGGCCGCCATGGATCTAAAGATATATTTTGTATACTACATTGCTTATTGTATTCTACTTATCATACCCTTTCATTTGATACCCATGTCGAGGTGGTTGTGAAGAAAGTGGTACCCCGCCCTCTTGAGACGGCCGCCATGGATCTAAAGATATATTTTGTATACTACATTGCTTATTGTATTCTACTTATCATACCCTTTCATTTGATACCCATGTTGAGGTGGTTGTGAAGAAAGTGGTAATCCGGCCTCTTGAGACGGCCGCCATGGATCTAAAGATATATTTTGTATACTACATTGCTTATTGTATTCTACTTATCATACCCTTTCATTTGATACCCATGTCGAGGTGGTTGTGAAGAAAGTGGTACCCCGCCCTCTTGAGACGGCCGCCATGGATCTAAAGATATATTTTGTATACTACATTGCTTATTATATTCTACTTATCATACCCTTTCATTTGATACCCATGTTGAGGTGGTTGTGAAGAAAGTGGTAATCCGGCCTCTTGAGACGGCCGCCATGGTTCTAAAGATATATTTTGTATACTACATTGCTTATTGTATTCTACTTATCATTACCTTTCATTTGATACCCATGTCGAGGTGGTTGTGAAGAAAGTGGTACACCGCCCTCTTGAGACAGCCGCCATGGATCATTTTAGTTTCAATAGCGTCATGGCCTACCTATTGTTTGACAGCTGCGTAAATTTGAAATTTTCATTAAATGTAATGATTCAATTTAATGACAATTTTACATTTGTCAAACAATAGGTAGGCCATGAAGGTATGGAAACTAAAATGAAGTGAAAATTCCTAAAATTACCATTTTTGTTTGGATTTTGCAGCTGTTTTTTTGGTTAAAGGTATAAAAAATAGCCTACGACCTATTCTCAGACCTACCAAATATACACAAAAAATTTCATGCAAATTGGTCAACCCGTTTCGGAGGAGTACGGTAACAAACACTGTGACACGAGATTTTTATAGATATAGATATATATAGATATATATATATATATATATATATATATATATGTATGTATACAGTGGAACTTCTATAACTCGAATTATTTACTAAGTCGAATTCTGTTTTGTTCAATTTTCAATGTATTTTGATCTCTTTAAGTCGAATTTCTATAACTCGAATATTTCTATAACTCGAACGGATATTTCAATCGTAAGTCATATTTTTCGGGGAAGTCCCCATTTCTGCACCTAACGAGTGAAGAACGACAAAATAAATTCAAAATGGCAAAACGAAATTTAAAGTGTGTATCACTTGAAGAGAAATCACTTTTAATTGTCAAGATGGAAAAGATGTGTAGGATGGTTGGATAAATTTTAAAAAAGGCTTAATATTGCCCAAAAAGCGATACAAATGTGGCGAAAGTGCTATAGCGAATTTGGAAACTCGTGATCATTGGCTATCAACCCAGTTTGAGTTCTACCCAGTTTAATTGGACATTATGATAAACAAGACATACATATTTAATGCCGTTGAGACTGAATTCTTTTTTAAATGTTTACCCTTGCGTTTAAAAATGAAATGTGTTTTGGTGAAAAAAATAGAAAAAAGAGAATAACTGCTAAAACTACTCGTTATTGCAAAATAAAAAAACTTCGCGTTGCTTCAAAGATATTAAATCACTTGTATGGATTATAAAAGTAACAAGAAGGCGTGGATGACAAGTGAACTTTATGTCAGAAAAGGAACATTTTACTCTTTGCTGATAACTGTACTGCACACTCAAATGTACAAGAAAAGCTAAAAAATATCAAACTTGCATACTTTCCACCTAACATGACCTCATTATTACAGCTAATGCGCCAAGTTCCGAAATAAACGCTCTCCTGCCTCCACGGCAATCTTATAACCGCAACACCAGATTAGCACCCTCGTCTCATTCCCTTTACCTACAACTCCCCCTTTCACGCACTCAACAAGACATGAATTCGTTTGTAAATAGAACAACTCGACTGTGGAATAATCTCTCTCAGTCAGTATTTCCGAGCTCCTACAACATCCAAGAGTTCCAACGCGGGGTTCATCGCCACCTTCTTCAACACCCCTTCACACCCCCATAACCCTTAACCTATTCCCCCCACTCCCCCATAACCCTTAACCTATTCCCCCCCCCGTACTAAGCTTGCTGCTAGACATTGCACCATGATGTGACAAACGACATGACGGACTGGTAGTACAAAGGGTGATTCCTGAGTTTAGCACTGCCACATTAAAAAAAAAGGCGTTACTAAAAATATAAAACAACATTATAGAAAATGGATTGTCACGAAAGTTTTTCTCAGTAAAATATGGGATGTAAATGTTAAAGAACAAAAAATGCCAGCCCGGAAAGCAGGGCTTATTAATTGAATATTGGGACGCAGAAGACTTTCTACTTCCTTTTGAAATAAAAAAAATACTTTTTTGTGTATTTCTGTAAGTCGAAATCTCCCTAACTCGATTTTTTTTTGTAGTACCTTGAGATTCGAGTTAGGGAAGTTCCACTGTATTACAGTGGCGTAGGAACGGGGTGGGTTTTGGGGACGAAACCCCCCCCGAAATGCCTTTTGTATTAAAATTTTATTTAACACAAAAATGATTCTCGACAAAATGTGTCTTTCTAATTACTGCGTCTCTTTCTAGGACTCACAGTTTAGTCTACTTCAATAGAATGGAGAGTACTCGAAAAGCTCGCTGCTTGAATGTAAATCGAGCTCAGATCTCACATTCGGTCATTCTGACGTATCGTACCCCAAATGATTAACCCCATCGGCCATCCGCTGCGGGTGGAGCTATCCTGGGTGCCACGTGGTCACCTGTCTTTTCCAATTCATAACTGGGCTGGGTTTTCCCTTGACTGCAACCAAGGCGCCCTCCTTATAGACACTTGCAGCTTTACGCTTCTATGCTTTGTCTCCTATTCTCCTGAAGGCTAGTAGCTTCTCGTCGTATCATTTCTTACATGTTCTGTCGTCGCGTTATCGAAAAGGCTTGAAAGTCTGGCAATGCTGCTAACTTCATTTCCATTCCAGTTGGGGTATATTATTGGGGTATTATTTATCATTGGTTGAACTCGATCAATGTCCTTGTACCATGCGTTTGGCTCCTCGATTGATAATTTGGTTAGAATCGTTGTTAGGATACGATTTATCCCTCTTCTATGTGGATCGGTCCGGTATTATCCTTCTTGGGTTACCAAAAATTTATGTCAATTTATCAAACACTCGACCACCTCCACGCTTGACGTGAGGTACAACCAAACAAATTTAGAAAACGAATCACCTGTTAGTAACTAAGTCGAGGAATATATGTAGCAGCAGGCAGACCCAAGAGGATAACAAAGGCTTAACATTCGAAACTGGAGACAGCTGCAACGGACTATCAAAGATGCAGAAATGTTGTAGACGAAGCCAAGACTAGATTTGGGCTGTAGCGCCGTTTAATGGATGGAGTATTAAGGAATAAAGTAGGTTTTCCTGATGAAGACTTTAGCAGCTAAAAAATGTCCTACCTGTGAGTAGATTTAATGATCTCCTCTTCCATTGATGTGAGAATGACAATTAACTGCTCTCCTGGACAAGGGCGGATCTAGAAAAGTTTTTTAGGGGGGGCGATCTGAGTAATAAAAAATTTTAAGGATATTTATTATTTGTAGTGTTTATATGTTAATGAACTTGTGAATATGTATTTAAAAATATACTGTTTGAATGCTTCTACTTCGGGATATGTCTAAGAAATAAAATGAAATCTGAGTGAAATGAAAAAGAGGTTGAGGCTGTAAATGCTAAAAATTTTATTTTAGGGGGGGCGGTCGCCCCCCCTGTGGATCCGCCCCTGCTCCTGGATTATTAAATAAAAAGTCATGTCTAAGGTAAAAATCTTCATGAGCGGAGGTCTTTAATATCTTTCTTATAGCTATTAAATATTGGTCTTCCTTCTGTGCTAGTTTAATTAGGTAAGTTAACATATCGACAATTGATATTGCAATGCTGCTCAACGCATTTACGTGCCTCTTTTTAGTACCTGAACGATGGTCAATCTGGTAATTAATTTCTTTTAGAAACATAGCCCATCTAGCCACTCTCAATGGAGCATCACCTTTTTCATTATAGTGGCGAAAGCATTGCAGTCGATGACAATCTTCCTTCCCAGCACACTACACTTCTTTAGAGAGTGTGCTATGGCGAGTATTTTTAGCTCGTAAGCGTGAGAGGTTTGTTTGACTGGGTTTACACTCACGTATTGCAATGGATGCAACAGTTTCTTTTAATGCTTTAAATCCGTTTTGCTGTTCAGTTTCTATTTGAAATATGACCTCCTTTGTCAGAAATACGCCGAACGGCTTTACTGCAACTGAAGTAGGGCGTTAGTCCCAGTAACCTTTGTAAAGTTTTCCTATCATTTGGTATATTAAAGAGGAAGCTTAATTACTACTTTTGCTCTCCTGATAGTCTTTGCTTCCACTAGACATCGCTTGTCTTTTCTTATGAAGAGGGGCGCAGTTTTTTTTTTCGTAGGCCGCGGGCGCCGAATATCTTATCAGTCTTTTTTTCATATGTATATCAGTCCATCGCCCAACGTACACACTACAATATCGATGCTTTAATCTTTAGTCACACCGTTTCCGAAAGTCGCTAACTGGAGTGATCATTATTGATTGCCACGAAAGAAGTTTTTCAACTCTACAGCGTTTTAAAGGATTAGCAAAGTAGTGTAAAAATGTAAAAACATAGTACTGTGACTTTTCCACAAGCATTGCTCTGGAACCATTGATCATGTATGTCAATAGTTAATAAACTGAATTCCTCTAAAACACTTCTGCTCTTATTCCTATTAAAACATAACTAAAAGTTGTATCAATTTTGAAAGATAATGTTTAAAGTTCAGGACTCGACTTATATCTATTTAACCCCCCCTGAAAATATTTCTTGCTACGCCACTGACTGTATATATACTTTTGCACACTTTCTTCACAACCACCTCGACATGGGTATCAAATGAAAGGGTATGATAAGTAGAATACAATAAGCAATGTAGTATACAAAATATATCTTTAGATCCATGGCGGCCGTCTCAAGAGGCCGGATTACCACTTTCTTCACAACCACCTCAACATGGGTATCAAATGAAAGGGTATGTTAAGTAGAATACAATAAGCAATGTAGTATACAAAATATATCTTTAAATCCATGGCGGCCGTCTCAAGAGGGCGGGGTACCACTTTCTTCACAACCACCTCGACGTGGGTATCAAATGAAAGGGTATGATAAGCAGAATACAATAAGCAATGTAGTATACAAAATATATCTTTAGATCCCTGGCGGCCGTCTCAAGAGGCCGGATTACCACTTTCTTCACAACCACCTCAACATGGGTATCAAATGAAAGGGTATGTTAAGTAGAATACAATAAGCAATGTAGTATACAAAATATATCTTAGGATCCATGGCGGCGGTCTCAAGAGGGCGGGGTACCACTTTCTTCACAACCACCTCGACATGGGTATCAAATGAAAGGGAATGATAAGTAGAATACAATAAGCAATGTAGTATACAAAATATATCTTTAGATCCATGGCGGCCGTCTCAAGAGGCCGGATTACCATTTTCTTCACAACCACCTCAACATGGGTATCAAATGAAAGGGTATGTTAAGTACAATTCAATAAGCAATGTAGTATACAAAATATATCTTTAGATCCATGGCGGCCGTCTCAAGAGGCCGAATTACCACTTTCTTCACAACCACCTCGACATGGGTATCAAGTGAAAGGGTATGATAAGTAGAATACAATAAGCAATGCAGTAGACTCAATATACCGATTCATGGCAGCCGACGCAAGACCCATGTTCTTTGAGGCATTTCATCTGTGTAAAATTCATATCTCGAAAAATATTAAGTCAATGGATGGTTTTTATTGTTTACTATTGACTTATGGGTGCAGCGTAGGCGCACCGGGTCCCAGCTAGTATATATATATACAGCCGTGTGCAAAAGTATGAGGCACCCCAATTTTTAACTGTACCTGCGAGTGCTGTTCTCGGGATGTTTTCCCTTCTTCTTACAATCATGTATTACACATTTATAAGACAAAAAAGACGGGAAGTGCCATGGCTTCTCGATGGCACAGTAGACATGAATATGTCTTATCCCTAGAGTCTATTTGTTTCTTGTTCTTATTGGAAATCACCTTCTTCTTCTTATTGGAAAGAACCCCTGGAGGGGGTCGAAAGGAATGCACACAACAATATATATCTGGCTCGCTTCAATACATACCCTTCAACCACCTTATCCTTTTCCACAATGTAACAGAATACAAACACACGAAACGAAATCGTTCAAACTAAAAAAATTGTGCTTTTGCAAAAATTCTAAACGCACCGCGGCCGCACCACACTCAATCCGCAAACTGCGTAGTAAGAAAATTCCCTGATATCGATTCTGATTCCGCCCCGCTTCGAAAACACAAAAATATCGCGCGACGGACGACTCAAGCACACCTTTTCTAATGGGGCCCATCCACAGGCCAACTAGTTGTCCTAACTGAGTTGTGTTGTCACTGAATCGCATCGTGTGTGGGGCAGTTGGCAAACTGATTTGACAGTTGGGGTTTCAGTTGGGATAAATCAAAATCTTTTAATTTTATGGGGGCGGAGCCTAGAGTTTGGGCAACTAGTTGCACTGTGTGTATTGCAGTTTGGCAAACTACTTGGATGAATTAAGCCTGAATTCGAAGAATATATTTTTTTGCAAGTTTATTTTGCATTATTTTTAATTTAAATTATGAAAGTTCACATAATATTAAATTATTTTCATAATTTATACTTTTAGAATTTAATTTATATTTTGAAAAATATAAATATTCATATTAATAATTAAAAACAATTATAATTAATCTAAAAAATCATCTTTCTCCAATTTTTATTATTAAAAAACTTAGTCGCGGGTTTTCTACAATTTCATTTAACTTTCAAATTGCCTATAAAATATCAAATTGACAGTTGAAATATCAACTCAGTTGAAGCGTTTGTGGCAAAACAACAACTTTTTACACAACTCAGTTTGGACAACTAGTTGGATGGGCCCCATAAGCTGTTTAAAAAATCTCACACAAAGGCCTCGATTCCCAGATCCGGCGGCGGGGAAGTAAGTTGCGGATTTGACACTTTGCGATTCTCAAATCCGCAACCCCGAATTTCTTTTTGACATTTTCCGCGCTGTAAAAGTGTGATCCGCAACAAATTTTCTGCGGATTTGAACGACAAATGCGACTAAGATAATCCGACATCGTATATTTCATTATCGCGTGAGTCTTCACTCCGAATTTTCGATTTAAACCAATCCGGGACTGCGGATTTGAGAATCGCAAATGGCAAAACGACAAATATTCATGTCAAAAGAAATGTCTCGAAAATTGTCTAACCTTAAGAAAGCTTTCGGTAATATTTTCACCTAAAAGTATGCTGAATTAAATATAAATTTAATTTGCTTCTAAAATTTCTCCTAAAAGTATGCCAAACAGTAATTAGTCATGGTAACGATTTTCGTCTCCGCACATTCTTTCAAATATAATAATAAATTTCAAACCCAAAAAAGAGTTCTTAGAAGTTGTAAAATTAAGAATTTGGGGCATTATGTGTTTTGTTGGTTTTTTGAAATTTTGAATATCACTCCATTGTCATTGCTTTTGCTGACAACACGTGTTTTTGTGTTTGTTGCGACGATTTTTTTAAAAAGACGAGTACATTTTGTTTCGAATATGGGTAAAATTAAAGAACTTAATTTAGAGCAACGCGTGCAGATAGCTTTACTTGCTCGACAAGGTAAATCTCAGGTTGCAATAGCGAATTATTAATTAGGAATTCCTTTTTTGGGTTTTTTTGTCTTATAAATTTGTTATACATGATTGTAAGAAGAAGAGAAACAATTCCGAGAACAACACTCGCAGGTACAGTTAAAAAATTAAGGTGCCTCATACTTTTGCACACGGCTGTATATATATATATATATATATATATATATATATATATATATATATATATATATATATATATATATATATATATATATCCTCACCTTGTATCTACACCTTGTCGCGGTGGTGAGGCTTAGGCTTGTGGCTAACTAAGATAGATACACGAAATCCCAAGGTGGAAACTATCGTGCTGAGGGGATGAATGGTACTGCGTCAGTGCACCGCTAACGATGGACTCCGAATACCAGGCGACCTTCGGTTTCAATGTAGCCTTCCCGTGGTCATGCGGAGCTCTGCCATGGGTGACTGTCCTTTCTCGCGCAACTCGTGGGATCTAAAATAGAGAACTCAAAAAGAAATAAGGGTGAAGCCCCTCCCAAAGCTCCAACAAACACAGCTAGGGCTTTTATAGTCCAACAAAGGGCGACTCCGGAAGATGGAAATCCCATCCAAAGGATCATAAAGACGGTGAGAACACCACCATCAAAGAGTGCTAAGGACCCGGAACACCCTGGTCCTGAGCAACACAGCGCGACTCCCCAAGAAGGAAATCCTGAGAATTCCATCCCAAGGAGCAACAACACGGCGAGGACACCGCCGACAAAGAGTACCAAGGACCTAGAACGCCTTGGCGTAGAGAAATATGGCGAAATGAGGGTGAGCACTCCGGCGACCACTAAGGAGGATGCTGCATCATCCCCCTTCGAGAAATTGGGGGTTATGATAACACACCTCATGGAGTATGTCGACGCTAAGAAAAACGTCGAGCACGGCATTAAAGAGAAAATTAGGTTGGTCAGGTCGACCTACCTAAAATCAAAGGAGGAAATAGTTAAGCGGCAAAGGGCGAAAGAGCTGGTGGATACGTCGGCTCAAAAAGAAGACTTGCCGAAAAAACAAGAGAACCGTTCAACCGGGGATGCTGGAGAGAAACGGCCCCGAGAGAATAACAAGGAGCCGCGGACGCGCAAACGCCGTAGAGAGCTCAATGAGGAGGTGCAGCTGCAGCAGTACACCCCAAAGAGGAAAAAGGGAAAGACTCCCGACGCAGTGGCCGAGCCAGCCCCGCTACAGGCGGCACGCCCGGTCGAAAGCGAGAGTGGGGACCGAGAAAGCTCTGCCTGGAAGAAGGTGGAACGGAAAAAGAGGAAGAAAAAGAAAAGAAGACTGGAAGAGGCCAACAAGTTGAGGCAAAGGACCCGGTCGGATGCGATTATCATCACGACCAAAGGGGAAGCAACGTACGCGAAGATCCTTCGTAAGGTGAGGACAGATGCCTCCCTGGCGGAACTGGGAAACAGCGTAAATAGAGTTAGGAGAACGCAAAAGGGCGATCTCCTGTTAGAGCTAAAGAGGGGAGATGCTAAGACCGGGGACTTAGAACAGAAGGTTAAAGCATCGATTAACGGGGTGGCCGAAGTGAGAGCCAGTACAAATACGGTATTGATCGAGTGTAGAGACTTGGACGAGATCACAACCAAGGAAGAGGTGTGCGAAGCACTGAGGACCCAGCTAGGTCTGACGGTCGAGGAAAAGGATGTCCTCAGGCTAAGAGAGTCGTGGGGGGGCACTCAGACGGCGTTTATAAGCCTGCCTGTTGAAGCTGCGAAGAAGGCTATCACAGCAGGTAAAGTTCGAGTCGGCTGGGTGGTATGTCGAATGCGGGAGCGGGTATCGCTTAAACCGTGCTTCAAATGCATGAAGTTCGGTCACATAGAGAGAAACTGCAGCAGCAGCCAGGATAGAGGAAGGCTGTGCCGAGGCTGCGGAAAAGAGGGTCACAAAGTAAGGGAGTGTGACCAAGCTGCCAAATGGCTAATTTGTAGGGAGGTAGAGGGCAGGGATAGCGGGCACGTGACCGGAGGTAGTAGATGTCCGGCGTACAAGGAGGCACTGAAAAGAAGACGAAGATAAGGTTCTTACAGATTAACCTAAACCACTGTCAAGCGGCACAAGATCTGCTGGCACAGACAGTCTATGAGGAGAAAATCGACGTCGCAATCGTCTGCGAGCAGTATAGAAACCTGCACAGCGGCGTCTGGATAAATGATAGCAGCGGCACGTCAGCGATATGGACGTGTGGGAGCCGAGCCATGGAAGATACCATGAGAAGCCCAGAGAATGGCTTCACGCGGGCAAAAGTAGGCGGAATACACGTCTACAGCTGCTATGCGGCGCCAAGCCTGACACTAGACGAGTACGAGTCGATGTTGGAAAGGTTAGCCGCCGACGCGAGTCGCCATCTCCCGGTGATATTAGCGGGTGATTTCAATGCTTGGGCTGTCGAATGGGGCAGTCGACAAACGAATGCAAGAGGGCGCATACTCCTAGAAGTATTCTCGCGACTAAATGTGGTGTTGGTCAACACCGGAGGCGAAAACACCTTCCAAAGGGGTGGGAGAGCGTCTGTAATCGACATCACTTACATGATCGATTCAGTGGCCAAGGACCTACAATGGCGGGTGAGCGAATTGTACACGCACAGCGACCACCTAGCCATCATCTTCGAGATTGGCCAGGGTATAGGAAAAAGGAATCCTATCAATGGAACGAATAGAGGATGAGCCGTAAATAAACTCGACACAGAGGTGTTCGAGGAAGTATTCCTGCATGATGCGAGGTCGGCAGGAGGTGCCAGGGAAGGGGCAGAGCGAATCGTAGATTCACTAACACGGGCATGTGATGCATCCATGCCTCGGCGCGCCGGCAATCGGCAACACCCACCAAACTTCTGGTGGAACGCCGAGATTGACGAATGCCGAAGGGCCTGCCTGTAAGCGAGAAGGAGAACTCAAAGAAATCGAAACCGTCCTGATTTCGATGAACTCCTTCAGAGATATAAGGAAGCGAGGAAAAGGCTGAACAAGGCCATCGCTAAAAGTAAATCCGAGCACTTCAAAAGATTGTGAAGAGAAGCAGACTCGGACCCCTGGGGTGGAGCCTATAAAATGGTTATGTCAGCGGTCAAGGGCAAACGCTCTCCGCCGATCACCTGCCCCACGCTGCTCCAGAGCATTGTGTACGTCCTGTTTCCGCAGAACGTACGCACCGTCGAACTACCCACCCTTCAGGTGGACCCAGAAGAGGCACCTGCGGTGACCGCAGATGAGATTCTGGAGGCTGCAAAAAAGGTAGCCATCAACAAAGCCCCTGGCATGGATGGCATACCAAATAAAGCGGAGAAGCTAGCAGCTTTAATACCGCCAGACAGGTTCGCTGAAGTCTTCACAGCGTGCCTGAGAGAGGGGATTTTCCCGGAGCGATGGAAACAGCAGAAACTCGTGCTCCTACCGAAGCCGAATAAGCCTTTAGGGGACCCATCGTCCTACAGACCGATATGCCTCCTTAGTTGCATAGGCAAACTTTTCGAGCGGGTGATCTGTAACAGGATTCTCCCTAGCGTCGAAAGGGCAGGTGGCCTGTCGGACAAGCAATTCGGCTTCAGAAAGGCAAGGACGACAACTGATGCAGTCAATATGGTGGTGGGAATAGCAACAGCCGCCATAGAGAAAAATCACTGCTGCGCATTGATAACCCTCGACGTAAAAAATGCTTTCAACTCAGCGAGGTGGAGCAAAATAGTTGAGGCGTTGATCAAGCTAGGCACACCAAAGTACCTAGTGCGTGTAGTGGCCGACTACCTCCAGGGTAGGTCGCTTCATTGTGATTCGAACGCTGGGTTGAAGCTTGCTGAGCACAAAACTGAAGCAGTGCTGATCAGCAAACGGCGAAAGCAAGTATCCGTGAGGATCAAGGTAGGGGAACAGATCATCCACTCACAGTGTTCCGGCGACACTAAAATAAAAGCCCACCTGAAAAAAAGCCAAAACAAACTCCTGAAAGGAAAACAAAAATCAAGCAAAAAGGAATTAAATAAATAAAACATCATTTTTTCAATATCTTTTAACTTTATTAAATAAACAAACAAACTACATAAATACACAAAAGTACAAAACAAACACACAAGTTAAAGGACGTCACTACACAAAAACAAACAACAACAAGAAATTCGTACCTGCAAATAGAAACGAGTTATTAAATGCAAATATTTAAATTATAAGTTCTTACCTTTTACAAACCAAAGGGGATGAAAAATCAAAACCCAAGGCGATGAAAAAGCAACAAGAAAATTCATCCCACGAAGACGCAAAAAGCCGTCGGCAAATCACAAGTCTGTAAACAAAAAGGGTTAATAAAAAAATACACAACAAATTCCACTAAAACTCTTACCTGTCAACCCTAACGTTGCCAACTCCTCCTCTTCCATCCCCCACTAAATCCAGAATAAAAAAAAACCTGAAAATATAACTAAAATTAATACATAAATTAAAAAAAAAAACAAGGATAAAAATACTTACTAGAAAGGCACCTCCATTTGACAGCCGTAAGATAAACAAGAACAGCTGATCGGACATCGCACGCCGATCTAGTACATAAACCCGAAATTATGTACTTCGAGAACGAAGCCCCCTCCCAAAGGATAGCCGCAGCTATTGTTCAAGTAGAAATAAATACCGACGCACAGACGGCGTTAAATCAGATTGCTTTTAATCTTTCTAGAGTCTTGAACTAGAAGATAAAATCTGTATTGAGGTTTTAGCAATAAAGCAATTTCAAAGCCTAAGTATCGAACTTAGCATTCTGGAAAGACAGAATTGAGGTCTTTTCCCAGTAAAGCCCGAATTAAAGACAGTTTTGAAGTCTTTAATACAGCAGTAACTTAATCACCAGAATTGATTTCAGCAGTTACTCTAACCAACCACAGAGGGACGAATTTGCGAAGAAACAAGGCAAAGCAGTCCAGCAAGCCACAACCAGGGCAGCAAGCAGCAACCAGGCAGCAAACAGCAAGCAAATCCCAAGCGATTCACAAGAAACGAAACCAGAGTGCAGCAACACAAAGGTTATTCCTGGCTGTTCTAATTGCAGAACACATCAGTCGAAACATCAATCATCACGCTGACAGATAGGTGGCGTTATTCATTTAAGTTACCAGAGCAAGCAATATTTTGGTAATTTTTATTTACAAAACAAATACGAAATTTCAAGTAATAAATAACGAACTAAAGATTAAATTGAATTATTTTGGCAATTTGTTGAATTTTTATTGAAGTTATATTTGAGAAAATCTAAGAATTAATTGCGAATAAATAGTAATTTTGATTTGTGGAAAAGGTTATCTTTTTATTGAATCACACCCTTCCGGCACCTTTTTATTGAGTCAGAAATTAAATTGCTAATTCTGAACATTGGTCCTTCGAGCCGGATAGTGATTCAATAAGATAACCCAAGCCGCAATTCAGAAACATGGAAGAATTACTCGATCATCAAAATTGACTTCGAGAACGCATCGAGAAGGCATATCGCAACTTTTCCAAGGATGGACCAAGTAGAAAAACGGAAACATACTTCCAAAAGAAACTCGACGGTCTGGATGACGACTGGAAAAAGTTCCGTGATAACGAGGAGAAAATAATGAGCAAGACGCTAAGTGAAGCCGAACACAAGCATCCATACTTCAAGGACGATTGGTACGCAGAAGTGGAAGAAACTTACATAAACACCTATTCCGCAATCAACGAAGAATACCTCAAGATCCGTCCAGCCGCTGACCCAAGAGCCGAGCAGTCATCAACAGATCTAAATAATAGTCAAATTGCTCACCATAACAACGAGGTAAAACTTCCACGAATCTCAATACCCACATTCGCAGGCGACTATGCATCATGGCCATCGTTCTTGGACTTATTCACCAGCCTCATACACAACAAAACATCATTATCAGGTGCTCAAAAACTCCAATATCTAAAGGCTCATTTATCTGGGGAAGCATTGAGACTACTCAGCAATACATTAGTAAGCAATGCCAACTATGCACCTGCATGGAATCTACTCGTTGATACTTACGACAATAAGCGAGCATTATTAAAGACACAGCTCGACATTCTACTCAGCCAACCGAAGTTAAGTCGAGAGTCAGCACAAGGCATCAAGGAGCTGAAGACAAGGACCCACGAATGTCTCACAGCTATTGAGAATCTGAAAATCTCAACACAGAATTGGGACCCTATTCTCATCCATTTGCTTGTACAGAAACTACCGACCGAAACTCACGAGCAGTGGGAGCAATCCCAGAGTACTAAGTCAAGGCAAACCATTCCGACATGGCCACAACTGCGTACTTTCCTCGAAACGAGATTCAGGACGTTAGAAGCTGTCAACAACCCATCAAACAGCAAGCGTGAACATCACGAGAGCAAAGCCAGGGAGCATCCAAGAAGAAGAACCCAAGCCTTCCACGTCACAAATCAAAGCGTATGCATCCTGTGCAAAGGCGCACATGCCATAGGGAAATGCCCCAAATACGTGCAGTTCAGCATCGATGAAAGATTTAAAACAGTCAAATCAAAGGATCTATGCATCAATTGCCTGAGAGCAGGTCATCGCTCATCACAGTGTTCCAGTAAAGGTAGGTGTTTCCAATGCGGAAAGACTCACCATACAACCTTACACAGAATCCAGTCAGCGAGTCAAACCAATAGCAGCGTTTCACCGCCCACAAGTCCAAACAATGAGGCACCAGCCAATCAAACACACACATACTTCGCTCAGGCAGCACCCTACGACTGCCGACAAGTACTATTAGCTACAGCCCTGGTCACCGTAGTATCTCCAAGTGGACGAGAGCAGGTATGCAGAGCACTCATTGATCCCGGATCTCAATCCTCATTCGTACGTGAGGCAGTGGTTCAAGATCTACAACTCAAAAAGGAGCCAATACAAACCGCATTAAGCGTTATCGGTAACATGCCAGCGGGGAAAATCACAAGATGGGCCTCGCTGCAACTAAAGACACGAAACCAACAGGCAAAGAACATCCAGGTGCAGGCAATGGTAATTAACAAAATAACTAATCCATTACCAAATAGTGAATGTTCTAGCAAGGATTGGGCGCACTTAAAGGGTCTCGAATTAGCGGATCCAACGTTCCACAAGCCGGGTCACATCGACATCCTTTTGGGAGCAGATGTATTCCCCATGATCATCTTGGCCGGCCTAAGGAAAGGCAACGAGGAAGCCCCAGTGGGACAAAACACGGTGTTTGGGTGGATCATCTCTGGGAAGACGACTCCAGCTGCACGAGCAAGTGCACATGTGAAAACATTCTTCACCGAGGTGACTCCTAACGACGAGCTAAAGAGATTTTGGGAACTAGAAGTATATATATCCTCACCTTGTATCTACACCTTGTCGCGGTGGTGAGGCTTAGGCTTGTGGCTAACTAAGATAGATACACGAAATCCCAAGGTGGAAACTATCGTGCTGAGGGGATGAATGGTACTGCGTCAGTGCACCGCTAACGATGGACTCCGAATACCAGGCGACCTTCGGTTTCAATGTAGCCTTCCCGTGGTCATGCGGAGCTCTGCCATGGGTGACTGTCCTTTCTCGCGCAACTCGTGGGATCTAAAATAGAGAACTCAAAAAGAAATGAGGGTGAAGCCCCTCCCAAAGCTCCAACAAACACAGCTAGGGCTTTTATAGTCCAACAAAGGGCGACTCCGGAAGATGGAAATCCCATCCAAAGGATCATAAAGACGGTGAGAACACCACCATCAAAGAGTGCTAAGGACCCGGAACACCCTGGTCCTGAGCAACACAGCGCGACTCCCCAAGAAGGAAATCCTGAGAATTCCATCCCAAGGAGCAACAACACGGCGAGGACACCGCCGACAAAGAGTACCAAGGACCTAGAACGCCTTGGCGTAGAGAAATATGGCGAAATGAGGGTGAGCACTCCGGCGACCACTAAGGAGGATGCTGCATCATCCCCCTTCGAGAAATTGGGGGTTATGATAACACACCTCATGGAGTATGTCGACGCTAAGAAAAACGTCGAGCACGGCATTAAAGAGAAAATTAGGTTGGTCAGGTCGACCTACCTAAAATCAAAGGAGGAAATAGTTAAGCGGCAAAGGGCGAAAGAGCTGGTGGATACGTCGGCTCAAAAAGAAGACTTGCCGAAAAAACAAGAGAACCGTTCAACCGGGGATGCTGGAGAGAAACGGCCCCGAGAGAATAACAAGGAGCCGCGGACGCGCAAACGCCGTAGAGAGCTCAATGAGGAGGTGCAGCTGCAGCAGTACACCCCAAAGAGGAAAAAGGGAAAGACTCCCGACGCAGTGGCCGAGCCAGCCCCGCTACAGGCGGCACGCCCGGTCGAAAGCGAGAGTGGGGACCGAGAAAGCTCTGCCTGGAAGAAGGTGGAACGGAAAAAGAGGAAGAAAAAGAAAAGAAGACTGGAAGAGGCCAACAAGTTGAGGCAAAGGACCCGGTCGGATGCGATTATCATCACGACCAAAGGGGAAGCAACGTACGCGAAGATCCTTCGTAAGGTGAGGACAGATGCCTCCCTGGCGGAACTGGGAAACAGCGTAAATAGAGTTAGGAGAACGCAAAAGGGCGATCTCCTGTTAGAGCTAAAGAGGGGAGATGCTAAGACCGGGGACTTAGAACAGAAGGTTAAAGCATCGATTAACGGGGTGGCCGAAGTGAGAGCCAGTACAAATACGGTATTGATCGAGTGTAGAGACTTGGACGAGATCACAACCAAGGAAGAGGTGTGCGAAGCACTGAGGACCCAGCTAGGTCTGACGGTCGAGGAAAAGGATGTCCTCAGGCTAAGAGAGTCGTGGGGGGGCACTCAGACGGCGTTTATAAGCCTGCCTGTTGAAGCTGCGAAGAAGGCTATCACAGCAGGTAAAGTTCGAGTCGGCTGGGTGGTATGTCGAATGCGGGAGCGGGTATCGCTTAAACCGTGCTTCAAATGCATGAAGTTCGGTCACATAGAGAGAAACTGCAGCAGCAGCCAGGATAGAGGAAGGCTGTGCCGAGGCTGCGGAAAAGAGGGTCACAAAGTAAGGGAGTGTGACCAAGCTGCCAAATGGCTAATTTGTAGGGAGGTAGAGGGCAGGGATAGCGGGCACGTGACCGGAGGTAGTAGATGTCCGGCGTACAAGGAGGCACTGAAAAGAAGACGAAGATAAGGTTCTTACAGATTAACCTAAACCACTGTCAAGCGGCACAAGATCTGCTGGCACAGACAGTCTATGAGGAGAAAATCGACGTCGCAATCGTCTGCGAGCAGTATAGAAACCTGCACAGCGGCGTCTGGATAAATGATAGCAGCGGCACGTCAGCGATATGGACGTGTGGGAGCCGAGCCATGGAAGATACCATGAGAAGCCCAGAGAATGGCTTCACGCGGGCAAAAGTAGGCGGAATACACGTCTACAGCTGCTATGCGGCGCCAAGCCTGACACTAGACGAGTACGAGTCGATGTTGGAAAGGTTAGCCGCCGACGCGAGTCGCCATCTCCCGGTGATATTAGCGGGTGATTTCAATGCTTGGGCTGTCGAATGGGGCAGTCGACAAACGAATGCAAGAGGGCGCATACTCCTAGAAGTATTCTCGCGACTAAATGTGGTGTTGGTCAACACCGGAGGCGAAAACACCTTCCAAAGGGGTGGGAGAGCGTCTGTAATCGACATCACTTACATGAGCGATTCAGTGGCCAAGGACCTACAATGGCGGGTGAGCGAATTGTACACGCACAGCGACCACCTAGCCATCATCTTCGAGATTGGCCAGGGTATAGGAAAAAGGAATCCTATCAATGGAACGAATAGAGGATGAGCCGTAAATAAACTCGACACAGAGGTGTTCGAGGAAGTATTCCTGCATGATGCGAGGTCGGCAGGAGGTGCCAGGGAAGGGGCAGAGCGAATCGTAGATTCACTAACACGGGCATGTGATGCATCCATGCCTCGGCGCGCCGGCAATCGGCAACACCCACCAAACTTCTGGTGGAACGCCGAGATTGACGAATGCCGAAGGGCCTGCCTGTAAGCGAGAAGGAGAACTCAAAGAAATCGAAACCGTCCTGATTTCGATGAACTCCTTCAGAGATATAAGGAAGCGAGGAAAAGGCTGAACAAGGCCATCGCTAAAAGTAAATCCGAGCACTTCAAAAGATTGTGAAGAGAAGCAGACTCGGACCCCTGGGGTGGAGCCTATAAAATGGTTATGTCAGCGGTCAAGGGCAAACGCTCTCCGCCGATCACCTGCCCCACGCTGCTCCAGAGCATTGTGTACGTCCTGTTTCCGCAGAACGTACGCACCGTCGAACTACCCACCCTTCAGGTGGACCCAGAAGAGGCACCTGCGGTGACCGCAGATGAGATTCTGGAGGCTGCAAAAAAGGTAGCCATCAACAAAGCCCCTGGCATGGATGGCATACCAAATAAAGCGGAGAAGCTAGCAGCTTTAATACCGCCAGACAGGTTCGCTGAAGTCTTCACAGCGTGCCTGAGAGAGGGGATTTTCCCGGAGCGATGGAAACAGCAGAAACTCGTGCTCCTACCGAAGCCGAATAAGCCTTTAGGGGACCCATCGTCCTACAGACCGATATGCCTCCTTAGTTGCATAGGCAAACTTTTCGAGCGGGTGATCTGTAACAGGATTCTCCCTAGCGTCGAAAGGGCAGGTGGCCTGTCGGACAAGCAATTCGGCTTCAGAAAGGCAAGGACGACAACTGATGCAGTCAATATGGTGGTGGGAATAGCAACAGCCGCCATAGAGAAAAATCACTGCTGCGCATTGATAACCCTCGACGTAAAAAATGCTTTCAACTCAGCGAGGTGGAGCAAAATAGTTGAGGCGTTGATCAAGCTAGGCACACCAAAGTACCTAGTGCGTGTAGTGGCCGACTACCTCCAGGGTAGGTCGCTTCATTGTGATTCGAACGCTGGGTTGAAGCTTGCTGAGCACAAAACTGAAGCAGTGCTGATCAGCAAACGGCGAAAGCAAGTATCCGTGAGGATCAAGGTAGGGGAACAGATCATCCACTCACAGTGTTCCGGCGACACTAAAATAAAAGCCCACCTGAAAAAAAGCCAAAACAAACTCCTGAAAGGAAAACAAAAATCAAGCAAAAAGGAATTAAATAAATAAAACATCATTTTTTCAATATCTTTTAACTTTATTAAATAAACAAACAAACTACATAAATACACAAAAGTACAAAACAAACACACAAGTTAAAGGACGTCACTACACAAAAACAAACAACAACAAGAAATTCGTACCTGCAAATAGAAACGAGTTATTAAATGCAAATATTTAAATTATAAGTTCTTACCTTTTACAAACCAAAAGGGGATGAAAAATCAAAACCCAAGGCGATGAAAAAGCAACAAGAAAATTCATCCCACGAAGACGCAAAAAGCCGTCGGCAAATCACAAGTCTGTAAACAAAAAGGGTTAATAAAAAAATACACAACAAATTCCACTAAAACTCTTACCTGTCAACCCTAACGTTGCCAACTCCTCCTCTTCCATCCCCCACTAAATCCAGAATAAAAAAAAAACCTGAAAATATAACTAAAATTAATACATAAATTAAAAAAAAAAACAAGGATAAAAATACTTACTAGAAAGGCACCTCCATTTGACAGCCGTAAGATAAACAAGAACAGCTGATCGGACATCGCACGCCGATCTAGTACATAAACCCGAAATTATGTACTTCGAGAACGAAGCCCCCTCCCAAAGGATAGCCGCAGCTATTGTTCAAGTAGAAATAAATACCGACGCACAGACGGCGTTAAATCAGATTGCTTTTAATCTTTCTAGAGTCTTGAACTAGAAGATAAAATCTGTATTGAGGTTTTAGCAATAAAGCAATTTCAAAGCCTAAGTATCGAACTTAGCATTCTGGAAAGACAGAATTGAGGTCTTTTCCCAGTAAAGCCCGAATTAAAGACAGTTTTGAAGTCTTTAATACAGCAGTAACTTAATCACCAGAATTGATTTCAGCAGTTACTCTAACCAACCACAGAGGGACGAATTTGCGAAGAAACAAGGCAAAGCAGTCCAGCAAGCCACAACCAGGGCAGCAAGCAGCAACCAGGCAGCAAACAGCAAGCAAATCCCAAGCGATTCACAAGAAACGAAACCAGAGTGCAGCAACACAAAGGTTATTCCTGGCTGTTCTAATTGCAGAACACATCAGTCGAAACATCAATCATCACGCTGACAGATAGGTGGCGTTATTCATTTAAGTTACCAGAGCAAGCAATATTTTGGTAATTTTTATTTACAAAACAAATACGAAATTTCAAGTAATAAATAACGAACTAAAGATTAAATTGAATTATTTTGGCAATTTGTTGAATTTTTATTGAAGTTATATTTGAGAAAATCTAAGAATTAATTGCGAATAAATAGTAATTTTGATTTGTGGAAAAGGTTATCTTTTTATTGAATCACACCCTTCCGGCACCTTTTTATTGAGTCAGAAATTAAATTGCTAATTCTGAACATTGGTCCTTCGAGCCGGATAGTGATTCAATAAGATAACCCAAGCCGCAATTCAGAAACATGGAAGAATTACTCGATCATCAAAATTGACTTCGAGAACGCATCGAGAAGGCATATCGCAACTTTTCCAAGGATGGACCAAGTAGAAAAACGGAAACATACTTCCAAAAGAAACTCGACGGTCTGGATGACGACTGGAAAAAGTTCCGTGATAACGAGGAGAAAATAATGAGCAAGACGCTAAGTGAAGCCGAACACAAGCATCCATACTTCAAGGACGATTGGTACGCAGAAGTGGAAGAAACTTACATAAACACCTATTCCGCAATCAACGAAGAATACCTCAAGATCCGTCCAGCCGCTGACCCAAGAGCCGAGCAGTCATCAACAGATCTAAATAATAGTCAAATTGCTCACCATAACAACGAGGTAAAACTTCCACGAATCTCAATACCCACATTCGCAGGCGACTATGCATCATGGCCATCGTTCTTGGACTTATTCACCAGCCTCATACACAACAAAACATCATTATCAGGTGCTCAAAAACTCCAATATCTAAAGGCTCATTTATCTGGGGAAGCATTGAGACTACTCAGCAATACATTAGTAAGCAATGCCAACTATGCACCTGCATGGAATCTACTCGTTGATACTTACGACAATAAGCGAGCATTATTAAAGACACAGCTCGACATTCTACTCAGCCAACCGAAGTTAAGTCGAGAGTCAGCACAAGGCATCAAGGAGCTGAAGACAAGGACCCACGAATGTCTCACAGCTATTGAGAATCTGAAAATCTCAACACAGAATTGGGACCCTATTCTCATCCATTTGCTTGTACAGAAACTACCGACCGAAACTCACGAGCAGTGGGAGCAATCCCAGAGTACTAAGTCAAGGCAAACCATTCCGACATGGCCACAACTGCGTACTTTCCTCGAAACGAGATTCAGGACGTTAGAAGCTGTCAACAACCCATCAAACAGCAAGCGTGAACATCACGAGAGCAAAGCCAGGGAGCATCCAAGAAGAAGAACCCAAGCCTTCCACGTCACAAATCAAAGCGTATGCATCCTGTGCAAAGGCGCACATGCCATAGGGAAATGCCCCAAATACGTGCAGTTCAGCATCGATGAAAGATTTAAAACAGTCAAATCAAAGGATCTATGCATCAATTGCCTGAGAGCAGGTCATCGCTCATCACAGTGTTCCAGTAAAGGTAGGTGTTTCCAATGCGGAAAGACTCACCATACAACCTTACACAGAATCCAGTCAGCGAGTCAAACCAATAGCAGCGTTTCACCGCCCACAAGTCCAAACAATGAGGCACCAGCCAATCAAACACACACATACTTCGCTCAGGCAGCACCCTACGACTGCCGACAAGTACTATTAGCTACAGCCCTGGTCACCGTAGTATCTCCAAGTGGACGAGAGCAGGTATGCAGAGCACTCATTGATCCCGGATCTCAATCCTCATTCGTACGTGAGGCAGTGGTTCAAGATCTACAACTCAAAAAGGAGCCAATACAAACCGCATTAAGCGTTATCGGTAACATGCCAGCGGGGAAAATCACAAGATGGGCCTCGCTGCAACTAAAGACACGAAACCAACAGGCAAAGAACATCCAGGTGCAGGCAATGGTAATTAACAAAATAACTAATCCATTACCAAATAGTGAATGTTCTAGCAAGGATTGGGCGCACTTAAAGGGTCTCGAATTAGCGGATCCAACGTTCCACAAGCCGGGTCACATCGACATCCTTTTGGGAGCAGATGTATTCCCCATGATCATCTTGGCCGGCCTAAGGAAAGGCAACGAGGAAGCCCCAGTGGGACAAAACACGGTGTTTGGGTGGATCATCTCTGGGAAGACGACTCCAGCTGCACGAGCAAGTGCACATGTGAAAACATTCTTCACCGAGGTGACTCCTAACGACGAGCTAAAGAGATTTTGGGAACTAGAAGAGCTTCCACCAAGATCCAAGTGGACAACCGAAGAAACCCGCTGTGAAAACCATTTCAACAACAACGTCACTAGATGCAGCAACAGACGTTACCAAGTCCGGCTTCCATTTGTAGCTGATAAAATACAACTTGGCGCATCAAGACACATCGCCATTCGAACATTGATGCAAATGGAGAAACGATTCCAACAAGATCCCGATTTGAAAGCGGACTACGTCAAATGCATACAAGAATATTTGACGTTAGGTCACATGGTGCCTGCCACCACCCCCGAATCAGCACTTCAAAACCAACTGCCTAACGGCACGACAACATATCGATGTTGTTACCTGCCTCACCAAGCTGTCATCAAACCGAGTAGCACGACCACCAAACTGAGAGTAGTTTTCGACGCATCCCGTCCGACTGCCAACGGAAACTCACTCAATAGCGTATTATTGAATGGTCCAGTGATACAAAACTCTTTGATGTCCACACTCATGCGATGGAGAAAATACCGCATTGCTTACATGGCCGACATCGAGAAGATGTACCGGCGGATACGAGTTCATCCAGACGATGCCGAGTACCAACGAATTGTTTGGAGGGAATCACCAGATCAGCCTATACGAGACTACAAACTCTTAACCGTGACGTTCGGAACAAAGAGCGCTCCTTTCCTTGCCATCCGAACCATGCACCAATTGGCGAAAGATGAAGCAGAATCATTCCAAATCGGCTCTAACGCCGTACTCAACGATTTTTACGTTGACGATTTGATGACTGGCGCAGATAATATAGAAGAAGCAAGACAAAAACAAAGGCAACTAATTCAGCTTCTCCAAGCTGGAGGGCTAGAGCTCCGAAAATGGGCCGCGAATCACAACACCATCTTGGAAGAAGTTCCGGCAATCGATCGAGAGGTCTCATTTCCACTCGCAGTGAATGCAGAAGAAGTCAAAGCTCTTGGCTTATTATGGAATCCTTCCAGCGATACACTGTCGTACAAGGTCAGCATGGAGTCAGCACCAGAAATATATACAAAACGGAAAATATTGTCTGAAATTGCGAAGCTGTTCGACCCCATCGGCTGGCTAACCCCAGTAACAATTAATGCCAAAACTTTAATACAAAGTCTTTGGCTGACAAAACTCGACTGGGATGAAACAGTCCCGATCAACATCGATCAACAATGGCGAAAGTTCCGAGCAGACCTCCAAGTCATCCAAACTGTTCAAATCCCGCGGTGGATCCAAGTACACAACAAAATCCAGAACATCGAAATCCATGGATTCTGCGACGCATCCATCAAAGCATATGCAGCAGCCGTATACATCTGGACACAGGACGAAGACGGCAACTGCCATTGCCACTTAATCGCTGCAAGAAGCAAAGTGGCACCCATCAAGACCATCTCACTGCCAAAGCTAGAGTTATGCGGAACGCACTTATTGGCCAAATTGCTGGCGCAAGTAAAGGACGACATGAAGTTCGAGCAGGTAACTACACATGCTTGGACTGATTCTACAATTGTACTCGCATGGTTGAGAAAACACCCATCATCATGGGAAACATTTGTGGCGAACAGGGTCTCACAAATACATCAGCTGCTAGACCAAAGTAGCTGGAATCATGTTAGAACAGAAGACAACCCTGCCGACTGCGCCACAAGAGGACTATCACCGAGTGAATTAAAACTCCATAAGTTATGGTGGACAGGTCCGCATTGGCTCCAACAGACAAAGGAGCACTGACCCAAACAGAAAGAAATCCAAGATACTACGGTGGGAGTACGAAAAACCACCACCAATCTGCATATCGAAGTAGACCCCTCCAATCATGATCTGATGATCAACAAATATTCGTCATTAACGAAACTGCTAAGAGTCACAGCATATTGTCGACGGTGGTTAAAAGCATCAAAATCATCATCCAGCCTTCTTCAGCCAAGCTACCTAACTTCAAGAGAAATCCCTACAGAAGCCCTACAGTGCTGGATAAAAAACGTCCAATCACAGGAGTTTGAAGAAGAAATACGAGCAATACAGTCAAAACAACCAGTGTCCAGCAAAAGTAAACTCATAAGATTGACACCGTTCCTCGATCAAGAAGGTATTTTAAGAATAGGAGGGCGCATTCAGAATGCCAATACAACATTCTCCGAGAGCCATCCCATTATCTTGCCAGAAACTAGCCCCCTATCCAAGCTCATCATCGACAATATACATCGCAGGCCATTACACGGGGGTACGCAGCTAATGTTACACACGCTAAGCCAAAGGTATTGGATACTGAACGCACGAAACGCAGTAAGACGTCATAATCAAAATTGTATGCAGTATTATAGTCAACCAGCAACGATTCCTAAAGAGAAAATGGCACAATGGCGTTTCCGCCGGAAAACAAAAACATCTTAATCGGCTTCCTCGAAACACTTCTTTGAAGCTTAACGCTTCAAGGCGGGGAGAATGTTCCGGCGACACTAAAATAAAAGCCCACCTGAAAAAAAGCCAAAACAAACTCCTGAAAGGAAAACAAAAATCAAGCAAAAAGGAATTAAATAAATAAAACATCATTTTTTCAATATCTTTTAACTTTATTAAATAAACAAACAAACTACATAAATACACAAAAGTACAAACAAACACACAAGTTAAAGGACGTCACTACACAAAAACAAACAACAACAAGAAATTCGTAAATATATGCAAATATTTAAATTATAAGTATATATAATTTATAAGTATATATATATATACTAGCTGGGACCCGGTGCGCCTACGCTGCACCCATAAGTAAACAATTAAAACCATCCATTGACTTAATATTTTTCGAGATATGAATTTTACACAGATGAAATGCCTCAAAGAACATGGGTCTTGCGTCGGCCGCCATGAATCGGTATATTGAGTCTACTACATTGCTTATTGTATTCTACTTAACATACCCTTTCATTTGATACCCATGTCGAGGTGGTTGTGAAGAAAGTGGTACCCCGCCCTCTTGAGACGGCCGCCATGGATCTAAAGATATATTTTGTATACTACATTGCTTATTGTATTCTACTTATCATACCCTTTCATTTGATACCCATGTTGAGGTGGTTGTGAAGAATGTGGTAATCCGGCCTCTTGAGACGGCCGCCATGGATCTAAAGATATATTTTGTATACTACATTGCTTATTGTATTCTACTTATCATACCCTTTCATTTGATACCCATGTCGAGGTGGTTGTGAAGGAAAGTGGTACCCCGCCCTCTTGAGACGGCCGCCATGGATCTAAAGATATATTTTGTATACTACATTGCTTATTGTATTCTACTTATCATACCCTTTCATTTGATACCCATGTCGAGGTGGTTGTGAAGAAAGTGGTACCCCGCCCTCTTGAAACGGCCGCCATGGATCTAAAGATATATTTTGTATACTACATTGCTTATTGTATTCTACTTATCATACCCTTTCATTTGATACCCATGTCGAGGTGGTTGTGAAGAAAGTGGTACCCCGCCCTCTTGAGGCGGCCGCCATGGATCATTTTAGTTTCAATAGCGTCATGGCCTACCTATTGTTTGACAGCTGCGTAAATTTGAAATTTTCATTAAATGTAATGATTCAATTTAATGACAATTTTACATTTGTCAAACAATAGGTAGGCCATGAAGCTATTGAAACTAAAATGAAGTGAAAATTCCTAAAATTACCATTTTTTTTGGATTTTGCAGCTGTTTTTTTGGTTACAGGTATAAAAAATAGCCTACGACCTATTCTCAGACCTACCAAAAATACACAAAAAATTTCATGCAAATTGGTCAACCCGTTTCGGAGGAGTACGGTAACAAACACTGTGACACGAGATTTTTATAGATATAGATATATGCAAATATTTAAATTATAAGTTCTTACCTTTTACAAACCAAAGGGGATGAAAAATCAAAACCCAAGGCGATGAAAAAGCAACAAGAAAATTCATCCCACGAAGACGCAAAAAGCCGTCAGCAAATCACAAGTCTGTAAACAAAAAGGGTTAATAAAAAAATACACAACAAATTCCACTAAAACTCTTACCTGTCAACCCTAACGTTGCCAACTCCTCCTCTTCCATCCCCCACTAAATCCAGAATAAAAAAAAACCTGAAAATATAACTAAAATTAATACATAAATTAAAAAAAAAACAAGGATAAAAATACTTACTTGAAAGGCGCCTCCATTTGACAGCCGTAAGATAAACAAGAACAGCTGATCGGACATCGCACGCCGATCTAGTACATAAACCCGAAATTATGTACTTCGAGAACGAAGCCCCCTGCCAAAGGATAGCCGCAGCTATTGTTCAAGTAGAAATAAATACCGACGCACAGACGGCGTTAAATCAGATTGCTTTTAATCTTTCTAGAGTCTTGAATTAGAAGATAAAATCTGTATTGAGGTTTTAGCAATAAGGGGAGGTTCTCATCAAGCTCAACCAAAAAAATTGATTTTTTTTTGTTTAAAAAGTTAGTAAATTTCCTATAGTATTCGCTCTCAAAAACCGTTTTGACGAAATTCATTTTTTTTTAAAGTATAGTAAAAAAACCGGAGTCACCTTTTTACACGAAAGTAAAAAAAACCGTATTTTTAGAAAACCGTATTTTTTAAGATGGGCGCCATCGTATCTCAAAAACTACTGCATATATCGCTTTGGTTTTTTTTTTAATTGAAAGTTCATTAAATTTAGCGGATCCTGAACTAAATCGCAGATGGCTATTGTTATTATTTTGATTTTTATAGCACTTTTAAGAGCAGAGAAATAGACGAAAAGAGGATTTTTTTTTTCGAAAGTCCACCATTTTCGTAATTTTCGACTTTTCTTTAGCTGGAATAGTTCAAGATCCTGTAAATGTCATGTATTTTATAAAAAAATTTCATTTGTTGATGTGGGGTGATGTTTGGAAGCGGTAGAGTGGCGCCCGATTAGGTACTTTTTTTTTAGGCGAACGGCTTTACATGTAAATAAATAATTAACTATTCGATATTCTGCTCTATAAAAATTGGTAAACATACTTGAATATATACTTGATAACTACAAAAAAACTTGAGTGCTTCCTCAGCTTCCTTCCACGAAAAAAAAATCGAGAAAATCATGTAATTTTTGGGTCGCTAGATGAGAACCTCCCCATAAGCAATTTCAAAGCCTAAGTATCGAACTTAGCATTCTGGAAAGACAGAATTGAGGTCTTTTCCCAGTAAAGCCCGAATTAAAGACAGTTTTGAAGTCTTTAATACAGCAGTAACTTAATCACCAGAATTGATTTCAGCAGTTACCCGATTAAAAATGAAATTCGCCCGCAGCTAGCACGCAGCTGGCATGCACTAGCCCGCACGGCGCCCGCAGCTAGCATGCACGCCTGAGTGAAAATAACACTAGCCCGCAGCTAGCATGCAGCTGGTACGCATGAAAACTCAAATTTAAAATAAAAGAAAAAAATTTTTTCATAGAATAAAATTCTACGCCTGTTAAAAAAGATGGAGAAGAGTATTATATATGTATGTAAAGTCGTCATCAGGCACATTTTGAGATTTTCGTGCGTGTGGCGGGAGAGTGGATACCTGTGGCGGGAGAGTGCATCCCTCTAGCGAACAAATTTTTAGATTTTCGTGCCAGTGGCGGGAGCGTGTATCCCTGTGGCGGGAGCGTGCGTACCTGTGGCGGGAGAGTACGTACTTATGTGGCGTGCCTGTTTGTTCGCTATGCGTGCTAGCTGCGGGCGCGTGCGTGCTAGCTGCGGGCGCGTGCGTGCTAGTAAGGAAATTTACCATGAAATTATTTTTAATCGGGTACTCTAACCAACCACAGAGGGACGAATTTGCGAAGAAACAAGGCAAAGCAGTCCAGCAAGCCACAACCAGGGCAGCAAGCAGCAACCAGGCAGCAAACAGCAAGCAAATCCCAAGCGATTCACAAGAAACGAAACCAGAGTGCAGCAACACAAAGGTTATTCCTGGCTGTTCTAATTGCAGAACACATCAGTCGAAACATCAATCATCACGCTGACAGATAGGTGGCGTTATTCATTTAAGTTACCAGAGCAAGCAATATTTTATGAATTTTTATTACAAAACAAATACGAAATTTCAAGTAATAAATAACGAAACTAAAGATTAAATTGAATTATTTTGGCAATTTGTTGAATTTTTATTGAAGTTATATTTGAGAAAATCTAAGAATTAATTGCGAATAAATAGTAATTTTGATTTGTGGAAAAGGTTATCTTTTTATTGAATCACACCCTTCCGGCACCTTTTTATTGAGTCAGAAATTAAATTGCTAATTCTGAACACACAGCCCGCTCTAAGGTACCTGGGAGTGATGATCAATCGGAGGCCAAATTTCAAAGCGCACTTGGAGGGCACGGCAGACAAAGCTTCTGCGATTTGTGCAGCACTCGCAAGAATGCTGCCCAATGTTGGGGGCCCTAGACCGAGTCGCCGCCTCCTCCTGGGGAGGGTGGTCAGCTCAGTCCTGTTATACGCAGCGCCAGTGGGGGCAGCAGCGTTAAACAGGACTGCTAATATCAGAAAATGGAGGGGTGCATATAGGCTAAGTGCACTTCGCGCTTGCTGCGCGTACAGGACCACGTCCGACAATGCGGCGTGCGTGATAGCGGGGATGATTCCCGTAGACATTCTGGCGAAGGAGGGCATGCGTCTCTATGACCCAGAATACGGTAGAAGACAGCCAAGAAGGGTACGGCGGCAGATTGCGCGCTGTGAGTCCTTAAGGGAATGGCAGGGGAAGTGGGACGAGTCTGTTAAGGGTCGTTGGACCCACAGACTTATCCCTAACGTGGGAATATGGTTTCGAGGGAGCGTGGGGAAGTAAGTTACGACCTCACGCAGTTCCTGAGCAGACATGGGGGGTATAGGAAATATCTCCACCGCTTCGGGCACGACGATTCACCGATGTGTCCGGTATGCCCAGCGACGGAAGAAGACGCAGAGCACGTCTTCTTTGCCTGCTCGAGATACGCCGAGGAAAGGGCGAAATTAGAAGAAACGGCCCAGGCGCCACTAACGCCGGAAAACATCGTAGAGCATATGATGAGATCCGAGGAAATGTGGAAGAAAGTGGAAGAAACCCTGAAGGCCATTCACAGAAAGTTAAGGCAAGAAGAGGCCACAAGAAACAGAGAAAGGCGAAGAAATGCCGAGAGCTGTAGCAACCCCCATGGGTAAGAACCAGAGGGACACCTAAAGGGTCATTCATGGTGGTGGCGCCCGCCCGAAGTAATGCCTCGCGGCGGTCCGGGCGGGGTAAGCGTCACAGAATGGAATGTGAGTTTAGTTCGGTGAAAACCCGACAAACTGTCTGAGTACTCAGCCGTGTCTATGAAGATTCTCGCCATCCTTCTTAAAAAAAAAATTATATATATATATATATATATATATATATATATACTACCTGGGACCCGGTGCGCCTACGCTGCACCCCATAAGTCAATAGTAAACAATAAAAACCATCCATTGACTTAATATTTTTCGAGATATGAATTTTACACAGATGAAATGCCTCAAAGAACATGGGTCTTGCGTCGGCCGCCATGAATCGGTATATTGAGTCTACTACATTGCTTATTGTATTCTACTTATCATACCCTTTCATTTGATACCCATGTTGATGGGGATTGTGAAGAAAGTGATAATCCGGCCTCTTTAGACGGCCGCCATGGATCTAAAGATATATTTTGTATACTACATTGCTTATTGTATTGATATTACTTATCATACCCTTTCATTTGATACCCATGTCGAGGTGGTTGTGAAGAAAGTGGTAATCCGGCCTCTTGAGACGGCCGCATGGATCTAAAGATATATTTTGTATACTACATTGCTTATTGTATTCTACTTATCATACCCTTTCATTTGATACCCATGTCGAGGTGGTTGTGAAGAAAGTGGTACCCCGCCCTCTTGAGACGACCGCCATGGAT